>JASDQU011311217.1:0-25092 GCA_032191745.1 Picea mariana | reverse complement strand
AAGGAGAAGAAGACCTTACTGGTGAGGAAGGTGAAGGATCAACATGAGGTTGATGATCTTGGGGATAAGTGCTTACGACCAAAGCACTTACTACATTCGGGATGACCTGAGTGGAAAACAACCACACCGACAATCCAATTGTGAGACCTGGAAGGCTCAAAGTAGCGATATGAGGAGGACCAATGTTTCCATAAGAAGGAAAAACAAAAGGTTCCTCTGGAGCAGAGGTTCCTTCATTGGTCATTTCGGGAACTGACGCCATGAAAAACAAAAAATCCAATCTAGAGTCCACTAAGGGAAACAAACAACACACGCTAAAAAATCTAGGAAGCAAGCAAACAAACAAAACCTTCTTACAATGAGCACACTAGTTGGTGATGAAATCCAACGTCGCGAGAATAAAGTAAGAGGGTGTTGTATATGCATGTGCATTTTCCTTCATGTCCAAATACCTTTATCAATCTTGCGGTCCAAAACCCATGACTAGGGTTGACATCAATGACAAAAATCAATCTTCCAACAACAATGTGGTCCATTTGGTATACAGGTCGTCATAACTTCCGAAAGGGTAGTATTGTTCCTTAATAACATCCCTGAAGGATTCCCAGGTGGCTGTGACTGAAAATAATGAGGGTTCCTCTATTTCCTTTTTCTCACAGAACATTTCCCACCAATCTTTCACATGGGGAATGACATTGAGGAGTGAAAAAGTAATCTTTTCTCTATTCGAAAAGTTATGGACAGAAAAATACCCTTCTAGTAGATTCAACTACTTGTCTACATCATCTGCATCTATCTTACCTTCAAATATAGGAATATTGAAGTTTATTTGTACCTTGAAGGGGGCGACACTTCCATTCGAAAAAGATGTGTCGCCTATTGGTAGCTGCCGAAGGATTTGCACGAAACTATCCATCATCTTGTTCCTCTATTGCGTGAGGGCTTCCTCAATCAGCATTTTGAAAGGATATCCTATCCCATCATATTTCTTTTCTCCTGCCATGAGAGGTCGATTGGGCGTGTGAGAGTTGTTTTCCTCAAGATAAACAAGCTCGAGACCCAAGTCTTTGTACTTCGACCTCGTTGGGGACATCCATTAAGATGACAAGGAGAAGACTGCTCTGATACCACTGATCCGGATTTTATGAGAAGAAAAAAATGAATATAGATTATTAACAGGTTCTTAACACAAAATAACATAGATAAAGTAAAACTAGTTTTCTATTCAATAAGGAAATAAGCTGGAAACTATAAAATGCAATGGAAACAATCTTGCTAGAATGGCGGCTTATCTCTGAGAAGAGATGTGACGGTTGCACTCATTCACAAGAAGATGATTAAAATGAGGATCTCAAGGCCTTTTTAAAATAAACAAAATTTTCCTAAACATCCAAAAACCTAACCCTAGGAGATGAAGTGCCAAAAGTCATCTGGGCCCCGTTTGGGTAAGTCAGTACATCAACTTCCCGGGGTCGTAACTTTTGCATACGATCTCCATTTTAGGTGTATGATAGCCCATTGGAAAGATCTATCCGAGGAATACAACAGTTGCATAAAACTTCATGATGAAGTTTTGCGACCGCAACATACCCCAAAAAACGTCATTTAGGGCCTCAAAACGGCTATGGAAGTTCAGGACTCGAAAAACTGCTAAAAATAGTAAATTCTCAAAATTGCTAGAAAGTTGTTTTGAGCCAGCTAGAAAAGGTGGGTGGCCACCGATATCCACCTAGATCACGTGGTAATGTTGTTAATGGTTTATTTAAATTGATTTTCATGTTTATGAATACATGTCATGTATTTATAATTTATGTATATCACACTTTAAATTTTATTCGCATTTGTATATTCCTCCACAATGTGAGTTCTCTATGTAGGGTTTTTGTGACTGTCATGTTTATAAGCATATGTTTTTGTTGTGTTTTTACTGTACTATAAGATTGTTTTTTTACTGTATTATAATATTTTGTGTTATTACTGTATTATATGCTTATAATATTTTGTCTAAATCCCAAGTAAAGTGGCATCAAGTTTCATTTGTGAATTAATATTTTTTTGTTGTTTTTGTTTTCATATTCACTTGTTAGTCGGATTACCGATATGTGTATAGTCACTCCAATGGAGGTGTTGTATCTCCGACACTTATTTTTCTTGTATATCACTTTCATATATCCAAAAAATGTAAGTGTCAGAGATATAAAACCTCTTTCGGAGTGACTATACATGCGTTGGTAAGCCAATGATGGTCCCTCATGAAGGGGCATCAGATATCCAATGACATGTAAGTGTCTAAGATACAACACCTCCGTTGAAGGAACTATATAAGCGTCAGAGTATTGTGTTGAATATCCGACAACATGTAAGTGTTAGAGATAAAGCACTTCTGACAGAGGGATTGTATAAGCATTGTATTCCTATGTCATTGTTTAGACACATAGGCATCGAAAGAAACAATGACTTTGGACTTTTTTTTCTAGACTATGTCAGTTGGACGACCGATGTCATTGTGTCAGATATCTGATGCCCAATGTTTCGTCAGATTATCCAAAAACAATTCACCGACGGAACAATTAGCCAAGTTTCATCGGATATGCGATGGTAGTGCATCGACTCATCGACGTACTATCGTAAGATTTTGAGATAATTCTAGTAGTGACTATATAGAGAAGAAAATAAAAGTGTTCAAGACTATTACTAGAGGAGAGTTCCATCGGAAATATCTTGAGAATTTCTATAAACAATTTATAATATCACGAAAAAATAAAATTTCATACACACATCAACAAATGTATTTGTAGAATGGATGACTATAATGTTGATGGAAAAGGAAAGAAGTATCATCAATGGTGCATGCATAAAACCAAAAAAAATGGGAAAACGTAGTAGCTAGTACATCTTATCTAATCAACTAATCACATACATCAATATTGCTTGATAATACTCCTTGAGGCATGTATTGGTAGAAAAATATCTCTTGTGCATATTAGAGATTTTGGATTTCACTCCCATGTGCATATTCCAAAGGATAAAATGAGCAATATAGACAATAAAGAGAATAAATTTATTGTCATTGGTTATAAAGATAGAGTAAAATGTTATAAATTAGTAATAAGGAAGACTATTTATAGTCATGGTTTGATCTCAAAAGAATTTAGAAGTACTCACATGCATGAAGATGAACCAAGGGAAGGACAACCATATAAAATAGAGCTTGATATGGATAATGGAGAATCTCACTCAACATATTAAGATGAATTAGAACAAATGGAGGAAGAACCACATTCCCTAGTCTTGAGGATATTTTCTCAAGTAAGAAGGTAAATAGAAAGGTAAACTCCACCTAATTTTTGTTTAGCATTTGTTTTATGTCATTGAAGATGATCTTAGAACTTTTAGAAAGATGGTTTATTTGGAGGAGGGTAGACTCTGTAAGAATGCCATTGTTTAGGAAATGGAGTCCTTGGGTGATAATTGGGCATGAAACTTTGTCTAGTTTACTAATGGAATTAAAAAAAATGGCATAAAATGTGTGTTCAAGAAGAATATCAATGTGGAAGGCATAATGGACAAGTAAAAGACTTTCCTAGTAGAAAAAGGACATTCCTAGGTGGAGGGAATTGACTTTGGTGAGATTTTCTCTCCTATTTCAAAATTGGATTCTGTAAGATTTCTGTTGTATATTACTATAGTGTTTTATCTTGAATTATAACAAATGGACATGAAGACAATGTTCTAACATGGGGACCTAGAATAAGAAATCTACATGAGACATCTTGAATGGTTCATATTTAAAGGTAATAAGTAGATGGTTTGCAAGTTGGAAAACTCCCTATATGGCCTAAAGTTATCACCAAGAATGTGGTATCAAAAGTTTGGTACATACTAGGAATAATACTTCTGAGAATTAAGACTAATCATTGTGTGTATTCCAAGTAGGTTGGTGATCACTTTATTTATGTAGTATTGTATGTTGCAATATGTTGCTAATGAAAAATAACGATATCATTAAGGAGGTTAAGTCTCATATATCCTATAAGTTTTATTTGAAGGATCTTGGTTCTATAAACTTTATTAAACCTGGATCTCAATTGAAGGATATTTTTTTAATTTGGGAATGGAGATAGGAAAATATCATGTGGAGGGGAAACATTTATTAAACTTGAGGAAATATGTTGAGACAATTTTTCATAGATTTAATATGTAGGAATATAAATTGATCAATCTTCATGTTCTTGCATGCACAAATTTATCTATAAAATAGTTTCCCAAGACACATGAAGAGGTAGAGTACATGTTGCACATTCCCTACACCTGTTCTATTTGTATTTTAATGTATGTTATGGTTTGTACTAAACTAGACATTTCCCATGCAATGGGAGTTTTGAGAAAATAAACAATGATATAACCAGAACAACACCACAATAATACCAAAACAATACCAGAATAACACCAGAAAGAGCACTTTGATTACTAAGAGAAATTTTCACTTTCCTCTTCAAGGGGGAAACCTCCAGCATTGTAGATCTCTATTACAATAATATCCAATACAAAACTTCTCATACCCTAGACTCCTATTTATACTAAATATGTCTATCAAAAGAACAATTTAGAGGAAGATACTTCTAGAAGCGAAAGCTTCTATTAGGTCTTCTTACATTGGACTTATTATTCCTTATTGCTAGGCATTATTAATATTGAACTTTATTACATGGAAATATATTATTCTACCTATGTGAGGGGTTAGGTCCCTAAAATGTCCCCCCCCCCCTTAAAAACAACCTTTTCCTAAAATCTTGAGATGAGGAAATTGTGGCAAAATGGTAGTTGGTTCCCAAGTGGCATCAGTTGGAGTTGTATCTTTCCACTAGACTAACACTTCCTTGATGGTTTTATGACATAGGCGATGCTCACTCTAGTCCAAACTGCTTGTGGATGTATCCAAATGGAGCATTCTTCATCCAACTCGGGAAGGTTTGTTCGAGTTTGGCGCTTAGTTCCAATCACCTTATTTAAGCAGGAAACATGAAAAATAGGATGGAGCTTAGAATGACTAGGAAAAGCTAACTGATAGGCCACTTGTCCCACACACTTGAGGACAGTATAAGGACCATAAATTTTGGGCACGAGTTTCTAAAAATGGTCAGCCTTGAGGGAATTTTGCTTGTAAGGTTGCATTCGAAGAAACACCCGATCCCTTCTACAAATTGACATTCAAATCGACCTTGATCTACTTGTTGCTTCATGTGATTCTTGGTATGGAGAATAACTTCTCAAATTGTAAGCATTTGGTTAACCGCCTGGAGCTTCAAGACACCTGGAAAATATGAGAGAACTGAAGGTGGATTTTTTTCCATATACCACTTCAAAAGGATTCATGTGGGTAGTTGTATGGTAAGAAGTGTTGTACCAACATTCATCTAGTGGTAACCATTGAGCCCACTATTTTTTCCTTTCCAATGCAAAACACCTCAAATATGTTTCCAAACACTTGTTGACAAATTTATTTTGACCATCAGTCTAGGGACGATAAGTTGTGTTGAGATGCAATTGGGTTCCTTGTAGCTTGAACAGTTCTTGCCAAAAATTACGGGTGAAATTTGCATCGCGATCATAAAAAATAGAATGAGGCATTCCATGAATCTTGAAGACATGATCCATGAAAAGTTGAGCCATAGGGGATGATGTAAATGAGTGTTAAAGAGAGCATAAATGAGCATACTTGGAAATACGATCAACTACCACCATGATGAATGATTTATTGCTTGATTTAGGTAAGCCTACAATAAAATCCATAGAGATATCCCTCCAAATAGAAGGTGGAATCGGAAGTTGTTGTAGTGTGCTAGGAGATTTGATTGTTTCTCCCTTGTTGCATTGACACACATCACATTCAACCACAAAATTGTGAACGCCCTATTTCATACCATCCCAGAAAAAAGAACATTTGACCTGGTCATAGGTTTTGCTAAACCTGGAGTGCCTAGCAGTGGGTGTAGCATGAAGCTCAGAGAGTGCTATGGATTTACGTTTTGACTGTTTACTTAAATACAAATGACCTTTATATTGAAGCTCATCATTGAGCCAAGAGTACCTTGGGGAGACTAGAGAATTGGCTTGTAATTTTTGTATCAGATGAAAAATTTTGGGATCGTGTATCCAGTCCTGGCGAACATCTTGTAGCCAATCTGGTAAAATGAAGGAGAGAGAAAAAAGGGACCCTTCATCTTCATATTTTCTGGATAGTTCATCAACAACCACATTTTCTTTTCCTCTCTTGTAAATGGTCTCATAATCATATCCAAAGACCTTAGTCACCCAATTTTGTTTCTTTGGGGAGGAAATGAGTTTTTGCAAAGACTACTTGAGGCTTTGATGATCTATCTTAATTTGGAAGCATTTCCCCAATAGATAAGGGCACCAAATATACATGACATGTAGAATAGCCAACATTTCCTTTTCCTAGACAACAAGACGACCCAAGTACTCGACTTCTAAGGCACCAAAATCACATTTAGATTGTTTGAGGAAAAGTTTGTACTGAGAGAGTAGATGGAGAACTCGATCCACATGAGAAACATGGGTTGTCCAGGTTTTACTCTAGATGAGTATATAATCAAATAAAACTAAGACAAAATGACAGAGAAAAGGACGAAAGACGTGATTCATGAGTCTTTTAAAAGTGGAGGGAGCATTACACAATCCAAAGGGCATGACAAAAAACACATAGTGGCCCTCATGAGTTCTAAATGAAATCTTAGGAATGTCTACCTCATTCATACAGATCTAGTGATAGCTATAACGAAGATAAAGTTTAGTAAATAACTGGGCGACACTCAATTCATCCAAGAGGTCATCAATGAAAGGAATGGGAAATTTTTCTTTAATGGTAAGTTTGTTGAGGGCGCGGAAGTCAAGACACATGTGCCAAGAAAATTATTTCTTAAGGACCATGAACATAGGAGAAGAGTAGGGGCTCGTACTAGGGTGGATAAAAGCTACGTTTGAGTAGTTCTTGAACAATTTTCTCAATTTCATTTTTTTCGGAAAAGGAGTGACGATAGGGATGGATATTGGGAGGAAGGCTTATTGGGACAAGGGGAATGGAATGATCATGAAAACCATGGGAAGGAGGGAGTCTCTGGGGAGTGGAAAAATCCACTTGATGTTTAGAGAGGATGGATTGGAGGTCATGCGGCACATAGGGTGTTTGAGTAGCATGTATGGCATGGTGTTGGGAAATAATTTAGGAATGAACTTTTTCGAGTAGATTTTCCATGTGATGGGAACGGTTGATCTCCGAGGAACCAAAAGTGATGCATTGTAACTTATATTGTTGGACCTTGTGGTCAAACTACATCGTTAATTCCTTAAAATATAGGATAATGGGACCCAAATTCCTTAACCATTACGCAACCAACACAATGGCATAACCGCCCATGTTAATAGAAAACATATGAGATTTCAAGTGGTACTCACCAATTTGGAGATGCACATTTTCAAAACTCCCTGCACATTTTACTTCAGGAGAGTCTAAGGGAGGGGTCATGTCAGTGGGTTCAGGTGACAGGGACACAAGGGGAGCCTCAACATCCTCTTCCTAAACATCCTCCGAGATGGCCATAAAAAGATTTTGTTCCTTAGAATTGTGCCCAGGAAAATATTTGTGATCACAATTATAACAAAGGCCTTTGAGTTGGCGTTCAACCATTTCATCCTTGGTTAATTTCTAGATCTATAGTGGAGTAGAAGGAGGAGTGGGAGTGACTAGTTTAGTTTTAGGAATAAAGGAGGGTTTTCGGTTTTGAGAAGAGACAATTTGTTGTTCTTCCTTATATCTTTTAGTATATTCCACCCAACTCTAAGGCCGAGCCATGAGGACATGGGAATGAATCTCATCCTTGAGGCCACTGATAAAACATCCTTAGAAAAAAACATTAGACATTCCCTCTGTACAAAAATCCAATCGCTCAAAAGCAGCTATAAATTCTTCCATTGTGCCATATTGTTTCAACTTTGTCAAATGTCCTAAATGGTTGGTGTTAGTGTCAAAGCATTCATAAAGCTCTTCCACAAATTTTGTCCAAGCCACATACCCTTGGCGATCATTTTTTCTCCATTGCCACCATTTCCAACGTTCTTGATCTAGATGGAGAACACCATACCGAAGTTTGGTAAACTCATTTGTAATGCCATATAAAGAGAAATAGTGTTCCATTTGAGTTACCCAACCAGTGGGATCCAAACCATCAAATTTGGTCACATCCACATGCTGAAGGCATAGGTCACGCTGAAAGTGATGGGGATGAAGATTATGGGAATGAGAGGAAATTTCATCTTTGGTTGGAAAAGGTGGGTCAAATGAGGGAAGATCTGCATGGATATTCATCTTGGCACAGATCATCATAGTGACGGATTAAAGTTGGGTACAAAGATCTTGTTTGAGGTATTGTTTGAGGTCCTCTATTTTTGCGGTGATGGAGGAATGCATGTTTTTATTGATGGTGGAAATATTGGCACTGAGTTGTCTCACTTTTTGTTGGGTTTCTATGAAATTAGAGTGCAAGGCATTGAAGTGCGCTTCCAAGTATTGGGTACGAGTGTGGGCCATGATGAAGAGGGAAAATGAAAAGGGGTGGGTGGGACCACACATAAAATGGGTTATGGGTGAAGCGTATCACAAAGATCAGGGCAACAAGTTGAATCCAATGGGGTAAATCCAAAATAAGGGTGTTGGAAGGGGGCCATGTCCACGATAAAATTGTTTTTGCTAAAAATGATAGGTATGATTGCGATAAGGGAGAAGAGAGAAATCCAATGAGATGGGTCTGACTCTTAAATAATGGTACCAACAGGATCTAGAATTATTTTTTTTACTCCTACAGAGTTATAATCCGATCTGAAGAATATTGCCGTGATGAAATACCCAAATGATTAACAGGAAGAAATGTGTAGTAATTTCGCAACCTGAATGGAGGAGACAAAGTTGCGTGGCAATATATTTTGTCTGTTTTGTTTTTGTTTCCATCCCAAAGGTTAGGGTATTCAAGGGTTCTACATAAAAGGTTTTTCCCTGTGCTATAGCTCTCTGATATACATGTGGGGTCCAACAGTAGTACTCGACCGAATATATTAGGGTACCAACTAAGGAGGCTAGACTATTCCCTTAGCCATACTACCCAACTACTTAGGTACTAGAGAGTATATTCCCAAGTGTTGTTCTCGGTGGCACTATAGAAGTCATGTAACTGATCGGTTGATCTATGGAGGGCTTCAAGAGATATAGGTTGATCTTTATACAGGTGTTTTCTGATGCGATACCAATCAAAGGGATACCAATAGGGGTTACAAGGGTGGCCAACAGAGGTGTTCTTAAGTACCACTTGTATTTCCTGCATGTGTGAATATCCAACCGCAGTTTTATGCACGTAACGACATATCTTTGTAGCTTAAAGATGTCAAAATACGTCTCTACCCTGAAAATAAATTTAACCCGCAATTTTATGCTGAGGAAGGTGCTCTGATACCACTTGTAATATTTCATATATAAATAGTATGAAAAATAGAAATAATTAGCTAGAAATGGAAGATAAACAATGATATAGCCATAAAAACACCACAATAATACCAAAATAATACCAAAATAACACCAAAAAGAACACTTTGATTACTGAGAGCAATGTTCACTTGCCTCTTCAAGGGGCCAACCTCCAACAAAGAAGAACTCTATTACAATAATATCCAAGATAAAACTTCTCATACCCTAGATTCTTGTTTATACTAAATATGTCTATCAAAAGAACAATCTATAGGAAGATCCTTCTAGAAGCAGAAGCTTTGATTAGGTCTTCTTACATTTGACTTATTCTTCCTTATTGCTAGTCTTTTTAATACTGACCTTTATTACATAGAAATATATTATTCTACCTACGTGAGGGGTTAGGTCCCTAACAATAAAACCATAAATATGGTCCTTAGGTATTTGCATGGAACAAATAGATTATGCAATTTTCTACCAAATAAAACCTAGACCAGATAGAGTGATAAACATACTAGGCTTTGTTAATGTAGAGTGGGATATAGATATTAATCATAGAATATGTATGGGTGGTTATGTTTTTAAAATATTTGGAGGAGAAATTAGTTGGATGAGAAAAAGATAGAATATAGTTACACTTTCAACTACATAAGCTAAAACCTAACAACAACTCATACAAGTAAAAATATGTATAATTGTAGAGATTGTAGCTAGGTATTGTCTTTATATATCAAGCTACAAGGTTAGAAATATAGGTTCACTACAACTAAGTTAAAAGTAAATTTTATTCAAGAATAAATTGATAGCATACCTTGGGACTGGTCCACCATAACCCAATAGATATGTCTTAATTAAATAGCCTTATTAAATACTAACCAAAATTTTGTTGCATCTTTAAAAAGTTGGAGGTTAAAATATACTTACCTAAAAATGAGTGGAAAACTTTTAGTATTCTACGACTAACAAGTCCGGAATCACTCCATAAATTGTAACAATCTCTTTATATATATATATATATATATATATATATATTAAAGTGTAAAATGAATCTATTATATATAAACATATAAATATATGGAATTAAGAATTTCCATTAGTTAATTAAGCGAGATGTTATTCCTTAACCTTGTTTTGACTGATTAGGTGTCATTAACCCTGTTCTATCCATTTTCATGATTCTTTGTTAAACATTGCTTTTCCCCTTCTTGGCATGAAATATTATTTTTATTATTTTATGCACATTTTAAATGTTTTTAAGTTTGTAAAGATTAGGATATGATATAAAAATATTTCTATCACATCACTTGTCCTTTCCTTCATTTGAATTTTCAAATTTATCAAAGTGGAAAGAGCGCTACAAGAATAGCTTTATTATTGTAGCATTAGGAGTAATGATAGTTCTTCATGCGCCACCTTCTCGAGATCATGTTTTAACACTCAAAATCATTGATAGAGGATATACATATCTTGATATGATCTATTTCAGGTTGTAATTCTCATGATGACATCTAATTCAAAATATTGGGTTGTACCCACCACCTTCACATCAAATCAACACACCCGATTATTATTCCATATGAATGAAATCATAATCATCCTATTTGTATTATGTCTATCATTATACACATGTTTTTTAGGTAAATAGATAACTCTCAGACTTCAACAACCCTTGAAAGTTGGTGATCAAACCCTCAACATTCTCAGAAAGTTTCTGCAGGATTGTATCTGTTTCATGGTTCCCAAAAAGAGTGGTCAAATAACTAGGTTTGAACCATAAGGGACATAATTTCTTGAACCTTTTCCTTATATGGCACAAAAGTTTAAAGACGCAGGTTGGTTCAACTTCTTTTCGGAGTTTCAGAGTCATGACAAGCAGATTTCTATGACATTTGCACACAGTTTTGTTGGTTTCGAATATGTGGTTGGTAAAATCCTCATGCACGTGATAGATAATTCCATAGATAAAGATTGAAAATTACCAATATGTGGGGAAAGATGGTGGAAGAAAGAAAACTTAGTTATGGAGTTTGTAAACCAATTCTTAATTCTAGAAATGAAAAACCCCAATTAGAGCTAAGGCATTCCACACAGCTGGGTGAGGAAAGAATGGCATACTGCTATGTTGATCATTCACAGATACATTACATGTGAGAGAATATTTTCTATGGTTCATATTTATCATATTAGACTATTAATTCATTTGAATGGTGACTACCCTCTTAACCTACTTTATTTTTTATTAAAATTTTTATCTAAGATGTCTAAGAGGATTTAGTCACATCTTGCAACAACAAAGAACGGTATTTTTCATCAAGGGTTGATCAAAATGTTGGTATTCTTTTCTTTAAATGAAGTTCAGAGGTCTTGGGACTGGTTAATTCAGTCATTAAAACCTAATCTATAGAAAACTAATTCTAAAACTGTCGAGGAGAAGAAACCTGGAAAAGGTAAAAATACCTCTCAATCCATTGAGGATTTGATGAAAGAAAAATCCCCTACAGCCAGGATAACTCATGCTAGCAAGAGAAAGTTACAAACACAAGAAGCCATTGGTGATTTTCCTATTGGTAAACTTAATAAGAAAGGCACTACCAGTCGGGGTAAGAAACTTAAAATTGATGAAGATATCGATATCAATTTTGATCCAGATATTAAAAAGGAACCTAACAAACCTATAGATTACACCACAAACCCAGTTCAAATTCCAGCAAAATAGAATAAACAACCTACCGCAAAAAAAGACTGCAAAAGGTAAGAAACATAGTAAGAATAATACACCTATATCTAAATACCCTAGAAGAAATTCTACCAAGGCCACAAATAATTTCAGGCTGAATTCAAAGGCTATGTTTCATCCTTCTATAAAGAAGGAAAACCTTATTATCATAGAAGACAATTTTGAAGATACTAAGAAAGAGATCAAAAAACATACCTTGGCATCTTCTTCACATAGGTGAGAGGAGGAATCTGGAGAACAGAGAAAAAAACGTGAAAAGGGAAATGAAATTACACAATATTCAAGGAGATCTGTAACCAAGGTAACTACAAAGTCAACTTTAGTCACTAAATATACATTCAAAAGCACATATGAAATTTATGATGATAAAAATGATCTTTTTCCAGAAATAGACTAGCTACAAGATCTTCTAGAAACTAGAGACTCAAAAAGAACCGAAGAAGAGGATCTTAGCATTGGGATATCCTCAAAGAATGAAATTAAACTAAGGAAACCCCAAGCTTCTATATATTTGAACCTACCTTCCTAGTAAAAGAATATCCAAAATTCAAGGTTGAAGCAAGGAAAGAAAAAGACAGAGTAAAAGAGATACATGGTATTATTAAGAAATTGAATAAAGAAACACCCTTTGTTGACCAATGTAATGCTAAACAATAGGAAAATATATAATATTTCAAAAGGAAGAGGAAAGAGAAGAAGGCCTTACTAAATGAGGTGAGAGAATCCAATATAAGGTTATATTGGCATAATGTGGTGCTAACAAGTAAGCTCAAATAGAGGGACACCAAAGCTTCTGCCATTATCATACCATGACAATCCAAGGAAAATCTACCTCAGTTTTGATTGCTCAATGCTTTTACCAAGATAGTAAAGATGAGAATTTTTGTTCTTAGTACTTCGTTCACATGGAACTTTTTGGTATCTCAGATGAACCATCTCAACAAGTTAGTATTCCTTGTTTGTGGGATTTGCAAAGATTTATCAAGCTATCACCTAATCTATATTTGGATTGGTTGTTGAGCCTACTACACTATAGGCATTAGCAATGCTTGTATGAGCTTTTATCTCCTAAGAAATAGTCAATTGATATGATCCTATTGTAAAACTATAAACTAAAAAATAGGATCTATAGGAGTAATTTGTATTCTTTAAAAAGTCATTGAAAATAATGTATGAGGGTTGATGAGTTGGGGAATTCAAGGGCTATTTTGTAAAGACTCCACTGTAAGACAAAGACAATATTTTCATATTGGCACTCAATGGAAAAGTAATTTTGATGGTTAAATCTTCTTTTCATATTATTATCTTTTTCTTTTCTTACTTGAATGCATTTATTCTTTTGCAAATCATATGGTTTCTTGATTGTGAGTGACAAAGTGAAAATAAAATTGTTTTTGTTCATAATTAAGATTGTTTTCAAGTATGTGTTCTTTTTTCTTAATGATATTTTGGAATGAGAAATCCATGTGTGAGTTGACAAATTGGATACTTATATATATCCCTTTATTTATTTACCTCACCATATGATCTGTTAAAGTGTATGTCATTTACTAAGCTAGTGGGATATTTATTTTCTTTTATGTTAAGCTATATATGTTATTGAATCCTTGAGCCAACCTTCAATCGATTTCTAAAATCTATTCAGAAAACCCTTTATAAAATACCATTGCAATATCTTTTTGATGCCCTAGCTTTCCCTCTCACATTCAAGTTCAAATTTACGGACTAACATCTTTAGGTGTCATTGTTAGGGATGAAGGAACGAAGATATTTTCCCTGGGAGAATGACAAAGATCATGGTAAATCATTATGGTGAACAAGAATTTGGACATTTACATGAGACTGTGTATTTTTCACCTGGCGACTCCTCTGTAGTAATTATGGCTCCAAAAGAGAATGTAAAGGAATTAAAACTCCTCCAACTTCATCATCATCCACAAAGAAACAAGTGACTAGAAAAAACATAGATCCTAAGCTTGTTTTAGTAGTGTCTGATCCTAAAAAGTTATTGAAAAAATCTAAAAATATTTCTGGAGAGTCCTCTTTTTCAAACGAAAAATTTTCTTCTACAAGAACTCAAGGACAGTCTTCTGAAACTGTTAATATCCTTCCAATTGAATAAATTGTTCTTGAAAGTGAAACAAAGCCTATTTTTGAACCTTCAGTTGTATCCTTTCCTTCAACTATCTCTGAATTGAATTTAAACCGATGGAAATTATTTGTTGAGCTCATTGAAGAAGAACAAACAAATACCTTATCTATAGCTGAAACTTTGAAACATTTTCCCAAAGATATTAAAAGTGAACCAGATACACTCTCATCATCACCCCAATCCAGTTCTTCTGAAGAGGTTAAACCACATTATTATTCCTTTGAAAACCCTATGTTTCAGGAACCTTCAACCTACTCTAGTTAAGAAAAGAAACCTTTGATTTCATTAGTTGAAGATAAAAAAATTATATCATCTTAGCTAAATTGTTCCACCCAAGGAACTGTTTCTCTTTCTACATCACCAATTCTACATGTCCCTATAGTTCAAGCACACATTGTGATAAATATGGTTGTGAATAGGATGGATGAAATTGTTGCAGACATATATGCACCATTAAATTTATCACAAGTCATGTTTTCCTTCCCACCTAATGATTATATGAAGTATTTTCAAAGATTCAATGGAGAGGGGGGAGTCACTGCTGAAGAATAATTACACTCTTTCTACATTTTTGCAGATAATTTTAATGTGGAGCATGCAAAAGTTTGGATGAGACTTTTTTTGGATATTTTAGATGGAGATGCAAGGAAATGGTTTAGAATCCTACCTCCTAATTCAATTGTTGATATTGATGCACTAGATGATACCTATTTGAGAAAATGGGGCTTGTATTATATCATTGAGTTTGGTTCTTTGAAAATAAAACAAGGAGAATCTATATCTGATTTTACCAAAAGATTTAATAAAATGTATAGTAAAATTCCAGATGAAATCAAACCGACAAAAACTTCAACCAAAATCACCTTTTCCAATTCCTTTGATGCTGAGTTTTCTCTATTGTTGAGAGAAATAAGATCTACTAGTATGAGTTTGATGCAGGAAGCAGCCATTGAAGTAGAATCTATTATAATGGCAATATAGAAATTGAAGTCTAGGGGTGACAGAGACAGGAAAAAATAGAGAGAAGAACTCCCTTCTTCTTCTCATACAACATCTAATTTTAAGATGGATGAAATGGCCAAAATGTTGAGAACCTTGACATCTAAAATGGCTAGGATGAATATGGAAACAAAAAAACATAGCATTCCTAAACATGAAGTAGGAAACATAAATCCAAACCAGTTTCAAAGGTATAACAATGTTCCTCAACTTTTTCCCAGAGAAAGGAGAAATCAAGAAGATCAGAAAGGTTTGCCTCCTTTTCGAAATAATGCAGTGGAATAAGTTGAAGAAATTGATGACACTGAGGAAGATTCTACAGTTCATTTAAATGATATAGAATTACCTCCCACTCATTTGACACAACAATATTATTAGGATGCTCTTATACTAAATCAGTTTGAGGAAGAGGATGCTGAAGAAATTATCCAGAAAGAACCTAAAAGGAAAAAGTATGATCTTAGGTCTAGATCAAATACATCAAAGAAGGATATACTTGTTAAAACCAAAAAGAATAATGCTCCAGTTAAATCATGGATCTCTAAAGAAGGTTTAGGGATTAAAATTTATCAACAACAAAAACAACCTGTCAAGGTTAGCACTACAGAGATGAAGGAAACCGAGAAGCCTGCTTCTTCTTTTAGTTTGGAAAATGAAATTAATAAAATCAAAATCCCCATACCTCTAGTAGAATTGATGAAAACAAATCCTTTTAGAAAATCTACTCTCAAATCATTGCAACCTCCTGCTCATGTTACTTTTTCAAATACCATAAATCTTGAAGATGAAAACCTTGCCATAACCATTGGACCTCATATTGAAGATAGGCATGATTCTTCTCCTCCTTTCTACATATATTTGAACATTCATGACAAAATATTTCTTAATTTTTTAATGGATTTAGGAGCTTCACACAATTGTCAAAGGTGGTAATGGATGAGTTAGGTTTAGACATCACTAATCCCTATCTAGACCTATATTCATTTGACTCCAGAAAATTTAAATGTCTAGGAGTCATTAAAGACATGGTTGTTACTTTATCTCAGTTACATATGAAAAGTGTGGTGTTGGATGTTATTATGGTTTACATACCTCCTAAATTTGGGATTCTTCTGTCAAGATCATGGGCTAATAAAGTATGAGGCAAACTACAAATAAACCTTAGTTATGCTACCATATTTGTATTTGGTGGAGATCATTGAAGACTATACAGGGAAGTGAGGACAACTTACGTGGTAAGTCATGATCCTATATATGTTGTTGAAGATGAACTTGGTTCTTCTATTTTTCACATTGGTGACTAGATAACTGAAACAGCAGTTAGGAAAATCATACCTATAGTTGAAGAAAATGAAGAAAACCTAGTCTAGAAAATGTTCTTTGATGGGGCTTGTTCCAAAGAAGGCTCTAGGGATGGGATTGTTTTTATTTCTCCTACCAAATAACTTATTCCTCTGTCATACAAACTGGAATTTGATACAACCAACAATATGAGTTAATATGAAGCTCTTCTGATAGGATTGAAAGCTGCTAAAAATATGGGCATAGATAAAATTTATGTTTTTGGATATTTGGAGCTTATCATCCATCAAGTCAAAAACATTTATCAAACCAAACAACAAAGGTTAAATAAGTATAGAAATGAAGTGTGGGACTTTGTTGATAATTTATTTTTGGCCTTAAACATCACTTTTGTACACATAAATTTGAATCAGTAGGTAGATTCTTTAGCACTTGTAGCTAGAAATTTCAGAACTTCAATTTTTCCCAA
Organism: Picea mariana; assembly: GCA_032191745.1. Taxonomy (NCBI): domain Eukaryota; kingdom Viridiplantae; phylum Streptophyta; class Pinopsida; order Pinales; family Pinaceae; genus Picea; species Picea mariana. The sequence goes on along the minus strand of JASDQU011311217.1, from coordinate 7,898 downwards.
TTTATGATTTGAGATTAAGGTAAGACACAGACCCTCTATACCAGATAACATAAAAAAATGGAAATTATTTAAAGATGATCAGGAAATTAAAAGGTTTTTGGAGACCATTGATGAGTTTTCTAATATCTCAATAGATCAAGATAATGAAAATGATGATTTGGAAGTTCATGCTGCAAATATCCTTCAAGACAATATTGTTGGTCATAAAATTATTGAGTTAAAAACAAATCATTTGAAAAAGGGCCTGGTTCCACATGAGAGAATATTTGACCATAATGATGGTCCAAAAAATTATGTTATTCAAATAAAGTAGGATTGTTGGCACAAGGGCAGACCCAAGGTTCAACACTTCAACAACACACCAACAAAACCCTAACTATCGACCCTTTCGGTAACACCTGCGAAGCAGGCGAAGTCTCACCTGAGGTAGAGGTAGGGGGGTTATAGGACTCAAGTATCTGTAACCATGCTGGGACATAGATATACAATTACAACACTTCATAGGGTACTTAGAAACAACTTATATTTATTCATTATATTTATTCACATCGCATATCAAACCCTAAGTACAAATTGACACGATAATAATGACAAAATACACTTCACACTTAGCATCATAAGTCATATCTAACACATTCAACATATAGAAAGAATTAAACATTCATAGATCTATCTACCATTCATAACATTCAATGCACTAAGAATATTCACAGTATAAACATTATAGCACAAGCTAAACCATCAACACAAGATTTACATGGTTCACCCCAGTGTGGGGCTACATCCACCAATGACTTCTTCTTATTTATTAAGCTTTGATCTCTTACATCCATCTGCTCCTGTGCACTAAACCACAAAGACAAGCTTCACACTGAATAGGTGATCTGCGCACTAAGCACCAAATCCACCTTCCCAAAATCAGGTCAAGGCACAGAGCCAACTCCTCTATTATGCACAAAGCCTTACATACATAGTCTATTGCACAAATAAAATTAGAACTACTTTCCTCTTGCACTTAGCTACTTACACTTCCTTCTAATTTCTTCCTCTACATTACATTCTTTTCTTATTTATACTTTTACATTCTTTATAAAAAGGCCTAAACATGGGTAAACCCATGGGCCAACATCCCCTAAATCCTAATACCCAAAACCCTAGTGAACCCCTTGTTGGGTCCACAAAACAAGTGAGATCCCAAGATCTCAGCTCCGCCTAGGCACTCCATCTACGACCAGCCTGTTGAAGTCAAAAAGTGGTCAAACCCGACCAATTTTTCCTCAAAACTTGGTTGAGGGCCAACAGGCCCCCAAAACTCATATGTGACTTGTTCAGAGTCACTTAGAGCTAGGAAACATTTCTTAGAAGGCCTCGAGCTTAGCTCGAGCTGCCTTGACCTACTGCTTTGCCTGAGATTCATGCTCAATGAAATCCTGGATCAATTTATCTATAACAATCCCTTTCAAGTGTTGTTCCACTATCACAACCACTTGGTTTAGTTGTGAACCTTGTCCTTCGATCTCTTCAAACACTGCGCAAGCTTCATCTTGCATTGGTTTTAGCTTCTATGTGACTTCCATTACTCTTCCCTGGATGGCACTAATTTGTTGCTAGATCGCATGCTTTTCTTGTGATCTCTTCATTCTATCGAATGCAATGAGTGACTTCATCTACGCTTGAACTATTAGTTCCTTCTGTTGTGCCTCCTCTAGATGTGCTTCCAACTTACTAAGTTTTGGGTCTTCTATGAGGTATTCGTAGGTCTACACACTTAAGTTTCTTAGATTCTTGCATTCCGAGGAGAAGACTCTGATCCTTTCCACTATGCTCTTAGCAGCTTCCTCCCTCTGGTCACGTACTTCCTGCGGAGTGCTCAATACTACTTGGATATCCAACTCCATTACCCTTGCCTAAAGGTGTTGGATGGCCTTAGTGAGCTTCATCACTTGAACCTCGATTGCCTCATGTTCCTCTTGTGCCAAGCCTGGCATAGAGCGAAGTGATTTTCTCACCACATCTTTGACTACAGTCTTCTCTGTGAGAAGTTGGTCCTTTTCCCTCTATATCTTCACTTTGTCTTCCTCAAGCATCACTTGGAACTCATCTTTCTCATTTTCATATGCGGTTACACAATACCGCGCAACTCTTAATTGCTCCAAGATATCCTCTTTTTCTTTCTTTAGGGCTTATGTAGAATTTTCCTTTTCCTCTTGGACTCATTGAAACTGAGCCTATGTTGCATCTACCAGTATTTGAAGTTGGGTTGGTTCATCCCCCAACTCTTTAATCTCTGATGAGGAAGGTGCAATAGGTAATGCGTAGCTTAATTGAATGGCTCGCTAAATTTACTTCAGTTCCTTCTCAACTCTTACGTACAACTCTTCTTTCTTCATGCCATATCTCTGTAAGAGGTCCTTTAATGCATCCTCCATTTCTCCATGGACTCGACTGATGTCATCCTCTATGAGCATAGCCTCTAGCTAGGGCTTACTGGCGCGACTCTTATTTCTTGTTGAAGGTTTTTGTGTAGAAACCTTCCTCTTCTTTTATGTTTCTATCTCGGTAGGGGGATCCTTCAATGGTGTAAATTTGCCTTCTCCTTGTTTTTCTCCTTCTTCCCCTCCTCCTTCTTGATTTACTTCATCTCCTCCTCCTTCTGCAGGAGAGCCATGTCCACTCTCTTCCGAGGCACTGTCCTCCTCATCAATCTCTATGTTCTGAACTTCCTCCTTTTTCTTCTTCTTCTTCACACTTGTATGTCTTGTATGCTCGAATCAGGTGACCAAGGGGCTTCCAATGATGTTAGAGTCAGAGAGTTATACATCATCAACTGGTACCAGAAACTTTGTCAGCCACTCCTTCATGATCTGTTCCATGTCTTCATTAGTCAGCGTATAATAAGACTTTAATTCTTCCTTACTCTCATCTCTGGGCGCAGTGATATAAATAAAGTGTGGATCTACGTGGAACTTAGCTAGTGGTCTATACTGGTGCAGAGTTCATGGTGTCATGCTTAGAAAAGACTCAATAGAAACCTTTAGTTACTTATAGTAGGCATGGAACACTTTGTTTGACTACCATTTCTTCGACATATCATTTGTATACCATAAGGTAGAAAATCTAGCTACCAGTGGCTCTGATGGCTCAATTTCTAGAAAAGATGCTCCCTCCAGCATTTCCCAAGTGAAAAATGTAATCAACATAAGCAACCAGCTAAAATGCAACTCGTATCCCTAATCCTGCGCTTCATGGTAGTCTTTCTCAAGCTTGTTGATGAGGTAGCTTGCCCAATTCATTTTCATCCCCTCCATGCATTTTCCTACTAGGTCCATCATGAAACCGGTGACCTGTGTGGGGTGGTTCTTTCTTATGAGCTTTCCAACTATGAGTTGGAAATATAGGCACACTACGCCATCCTAGATGGAGGCTACCTTGTAGGCTCTCTTTCCCTTATCAACTTCATCGTATGGGTCCTTAATGCGTTGTGCCAGGGAGTGATCTGAGGTATTCTATGGGTAGAACTGATGAGGGTTGGGTCCCTACATGCTCAGTCCTGTGATCATGTGGATCAGTGCCAAATCCATAGTAATGTGACTATTGATTCATAGATATCCTCCATTATAGCACGACAAGAGGATTTTAACGCAAGCGTTAACCTTCTGATGTCAGCCAAAATGAGGGATATTCATTACGTTCTGTATTGTGGACTGTGCAATCTCCTTAATCCAAGATTGGGAGACTATGAAAGGATTCTTCCCAATCGTCTTCATCAAATATCTATGGGGCACAAGCATCACATAGTTCTTTCTATCTCCAAGGTTAAAGTCATTGTTCTTCAATGCGGGGATCTGTCCTAGCTAGGTTCCAACTACACGTATTCCCTTCGAGATGTATGCGGTGATCAAAGTGTACTCGAAGTCTTGTGGAATGATTTCATGGTTAACCACACCAGCCAATGGCGGGATATAATCTGATAAGATCGACAAGATCTACTTCGCATTGGCCAAATCATCACGATTCTTACTTCTCTTCTTAGTAGTAGGGTTGACACGGCCCGAACGATGTCCAGTAAGGGGGAAGCCTACAGTCCCCTGGTCGACAACACATGTATTCCTTCAAACATCACTTTATCAGCCATAAAATTCTTCAGAAACTCTTCAATGGACTTCTCTAGCTCAGTGTGTTCGGTCGACATTTTCACCGTTAACAAATAAGTCGGGGTAGGTGAATGGATAGAGGGGTAAACAACAGATGGTGAGGTATGATAACACAACTCGACACACAAAATTACTTCTCTATTAGCTCAAATAATTACGGGTATAAAAAATTGGTCCCGACGCAGCATCTAACGGGTTAAATAAGATAGCATCGTAACAGATTCCTCCAGCTGATAGGAATGCCTCAATAAATGCAAATTCATCCGTTATGGTGTGGGCTCAACATATAACAATGATATATCCATCCATAATTGTGTTTCCTATCCATTTAGAGCATCATTCTAAAGGTCTGGGTGCCTCCAATGGTCATATAGTTTTGCCAAGGTGAAGTCCCCTTCTCCATGGTTCTGTTGTTCCGACGAGGTTCATAGCCTACAAGCCTGCCTCCTGCAAAGTTCCAATCTGTGAAATCTTCCATCTGTTCTTTGTAACTTCTTGTAGATTTTCCAACTTAGCCTTCTTATTATTGAGCTTCCTTGCCTTCTTTCCTGTTATTTGAGTCTCTCTAACTATTTCTGGATTTCTCTTTCCATTCTTATTCTTATCTTCTCCTAGCGAAGTGACTTCGCACTGCTGATGTGTTATCAAAGGGTTTGAATTTAATATCCCTTCTCTTACTATTTCCTGGGTGGATATACTTCTTTCTTGTATGGATAGGTCCTTCAAAACTTCCTGCGTTGTTTCAACCTCAATAGATAATTCTCTAGGCTTATGTTCCTTCTACTCAACTTCTCATTCTTCTATCAGTCGATCTATTTTTCTAGCTATGATATCCCTTAGTTCTTTCTTTTTGTTTTATGTAGCTTCTTCCTCCGATTTCCTTCTAATCTGATCTTTCTCGATCCAAGTCTTACCTAGCAAGATGGGGAAAGAGGATTTGTTTTCAACAAACCTAATAACTTCAAATTCTTCTTGAGTCAATGTTCCATGGATGATAACATGTACATTAGCAACTCTTCCACATAGGGTTATCATCTTTCCTTTAAATAAACCTATTCTTCCCAATGAAGGTATCAAAATAGGTATTTACAAAATTTCCCAAGTGCTTTCTATCATAATATTCACTTGTGTTTCCTCATCCAAGACACAGTTTATGTCGAAGTCTCCTATTCTTGTACTTATGCGTTGTTTTTTTTTCAAGATCTTTGGTAAACTCAAATCTATGTGATCATTCATTGCTTCTTTTAATTGTACTAATGTAGTCTATAATTTATTTGATTCTTTCTCTTTATGGCTCTCTAATATGATTTTATTGTCTTGACTCATGTTCATTTATTCAGCTTTAGGAATCATCCTTGGGCAATTTTCAACCTCATGACCAATAATTTTACAACAGAGACAAATAGGACCTATACTAGGGCATTCCTTATCAAGATGTCCTAGTCTTCTGCAGTTATAAAATAGGGTTAATCCTCTCTTCCTCTTGTACAGTAGTTATAGCATAGGGTTAATCACAGTGCTGGACCTGCAATCTGCAAAAATTCTTTCTATGCATAGGAATAACATATCTCTCTTAATTTTTATTATCCTTACTTAGATCAACACTTTCTTCCTACTGCACCCCATCTTTCAAACTAGGACATAATCTATTAAACATACTTAAATTCATGCTTCCGAAATAAAAATTTCCACTTATCTTACTCTTATCAAAGTACAAAGATTTACCTTTTTCAAGATCTTACTTCTTTTCTTCAAATAGGGTTTCTTTATTATCACGTATCTTCACAAGTAAAGTAGAATACTAGGCACTACAACAACATATCTATGCACAAAGCTTCTCTTTTCTTCAGTTCCCCGCAATCATAGTTTCAATTCCCGACAACGGAACCATTTTTTGGCACAGGGGTAGACCCAGGGTTCAATGCTTCAACAACGCACCAAAAAAACCCTAACTACCAGCCCTTTTGGCAACACCTATGAAGCAGGTGAGGTCTCACACGAGGTAGAGGCAGGGAGGGTTATAGGACTCAGGTGTCTGTAACCAATATGGGACACAGATCTGTGATTACAACACTTTGAAGGGTACTTAGGAACAACTTATATTAATTCATTAGCTTTATTCACATCGCATATCAAACCCTAAGTACAAATCAGCGTAGTAATAATGAAAAAATGCACTTTGCACTTAGCATCATAAGTCATATCTAACACATTCATTATATACAAAGAATTAAAAATTCATAGATCTATCTATCATTCATAACATTCAATGCACTAAGATATTCAAAGTATAAACATTATAACACAAAGAAAACAATCAACACAAGATTTGCGTGGTTCACCCCATTGTGGGCCTGCGTCCACCAACTGCTTCTTGTTATTTATTAGGCTTCGATCTCTTACATCCATCCACTCCTATGCACTAAGCCACAAATCCAAGCTTCACACCGAACAAGTGATCTGCGCACTAAGCACTAGATCCACCTTTCCAAAATCAAGTCATGGTAGAGATCCAACTCCTCCATTATGAAAAAAGCCTTACATACATAGTCAGTTGCACAAAGAAACTTAGAACTACTTGCCTCTTGCACTTAGCTACTTACACCTCCTCCTAACTTCTTCCTCTACATTACATTATTTTCTTGTTTATACTTTTACATTCTGTACAAAAAGTCCTAAACATGGGTAAACCCATGGTCTGACATCCCCTAAACCCTAAAACCCAAAATCCTAGTGAACCCCTTGGGTCCACAAAACAAGTGGGATCCCACGATCTCAGCTCCGCTTGGGCGCTCCATCTTCAACTAGCCTATCGAAGTCAAAAATTGGTCAAACTCGAACAATGTTTCCTCAAAACTTGGTTGAGGTCCAACAAGAATGAAGTGGTATATTGTGATATCAATCTAGATTCAAATTCGAGAATGGCGAAATTATCCAGAAAATTGCTAGAAAAATAGAGATACGGGTATGTCAATTTGATGAAACAATTTTCAAATGTTTTTACCTAGTCTTATGAAGACCTTAAGTTTTTTCATATAGAGATTATGCAACACAATATTCCTTTAAAGCCTGGATTCATACCTTTTAAGAAGAAATCTAGAAAATTCAATCCATTATTACTACCTATAATTGAAGAAGAATTGAAAAGGTTGTTGGATGCTAAAATTATAGTACCATGAGATACTCAGAATGGGTATCTAATTTAGTACCTGTTAGGAAAAATAATGGAGAGATAAGGCTTTGTGTAGACTTCAGAAATATGAACAGATTTTCTCTAAAGAACAATTATCCATTACCTAAAATGAATCATATTCTACAAAGAGTAGTAGGTGTTGTGGGGTATTCTACCCTATGGACTAGCAAGCTAGGGTTCTAAACTTGCATGCAGATCATGACCCTTCCTAAGCTACTTTTAACCTTCTACCCGAATCTGAAACCCCTTTTTTCACATGCACACAAAGGAAGAATGAACCAACCTTTTTCCGACGGTTGAAGTAGATCCTCCGTTGAGCTTTTATCTCCTTGCTGCTACTGTTCCTTCCAAAAAGCTTCCCTGAAATCAAGACAAAACTATGCATGCATGCTACTGATCTAGTATATGGTTAGAGATTGAACAAAAATCAAATGACATAGAGAAGACTCATGTATTCGGGACGGGAAAAGTATCTTTTTCATTAACCTCAATATGAACCAACTTACAATGATTTTTGAGATCATCCACTGTTCCTCGATCCTGATCCTGGG
>JASDQU011311216.1:0-25108 GCA_032191745.1 Picea mariana | reverse complement strand
GATCCCTCCTCTTCCGGTTGACTATAACCAGGTAGCTCCTGTGGGGCTCCAGAAGGGTCAGTGATGTGGGAGCAGAGCAGGGAGGCCCGGTCGAGGGGTCTGCAGAGGAATCAAGTGTAAGAGATGAAACATCAAAGGGTTGTAACAAGCAGGGAGAGATTTGGGTAGTCATGTCTATAGTGGGGGGTGGATCGGACTGGAGGGTGAGAGACACTTCACTAGGGGAAGAGAGCCAGCGATAACTATTGATGACTTCTTTATCAACAGCAGAGAGTGAATGGTAAAGGGACGGGAAAAGAAGTCTAAGTTTGGTGAGCGGCTTATCGTCCTGAGTCGGTGAGCAGGAGACCGGGTTTGAATCCAGGTGAGCCAGGGATGGATCCGCTTCTGTGTAATCCGATGGATTCAGTTGAAGCTCATTTTCTTCAGAACAAAGATTCGATGACTTACCAGGGCAAGAATGTCGAAGATGGCCCGTTTCCCGACAAAGGTTGCAGCGAAACGGTAGTCCAAGATAGTCCAAGTGCTGTTGATGGGTTCGTCCACGCCAAACAATGTTCAGTTTTGCCGGTAATCTTGCTGTAATGTCTATTGCAACTAGAATCTTGCCCATCTTCCTTGATGGGCTCAGTTGAGACTGTATATCTAGTGAAATAAACTGACCAATGGAGTTTCCAATCGCTCTCAAAGATTCTTCATTCCAGAGATGTAATGGTAACCCCGGGAGGAGGACCCAGAGATGGCGGTGCTGGAAGTAATCAGTTTCTGGGTTGAACGCCAGTCTCCATCTCTTCAGCATAATGCTGCTACCCCCATAGGTCCAGAAGGTGGAGAGTAGCWGAGAAGCATCATCCGGTGTCTTGCAGATGAAACAAAGCCACCCTTTTTTAAGAAAAAGAAYMTCAGGAGCATAACCTAAAATAGGATACCACGAAGACTGTATCCATTCCTCCAGTGGCTGTCTGCTTAAGCTCTTATAGGAGACTCTACCCACCAGTGCGCTTGTCGACATTTTACAAAGGTCCTCTAGGCCTACACCGTCGCCCAGCACTAGGCRCTTTGTATGTTTGGAAGCCTTCCACACCTTMCRTCTGAAAGGAGCTCTGTCAGTGGGYGTGGAGACTTTTTTGGAGTTCAGRACTGGAGAGGGGACAGGGGGAGGTCTGTCACAGACACTTTGAGCCCCGGCTATAAACCGAGAGGGGAGGTCAGGTGCAGGGTGCGTCTCGGCGGGAAAAGAAGACTGTCTTTTTTTAAAAGAGTCAACCTTTTCAAATAAGCCTTCCTGTTCCCAGAGCAGCTCATCAGCCGGATTCATCAGAAAGTCGGTCAGGCCATCCATTTTGAATCTTAGTGGGGTAAGCAGGGTCCCTCGAAAAGGACAGGACACCCGGATCGAGTTAGTGGGTGGACTAGGAGACCGTGGCAGCCAGAGTAAGGTAGATCTGTAACGCACCAGATGTGCTAGGAGACAAAACCGGAACACCAGAGAGCAGTGCTTCTAAAGACAAGTCAGAGCTAACGACAACAAGAGGGAGACCTTGGCAGCCAGGGGAAAGCAGATCTGTAGCGCACCAGTTCGTCTAGGAGACAAAACCGGACCACCAGTAATCAGTGCTTCTAAAAACTAGACCGGACCAGTAATCAGTGCTTCTAGAAACTGGTCAGTAGCTATCGACAAGGGAGTGAGACTGACAGGAAGTTCAAGTAAAGACAAGAACTGGGAACGCGCAGACCAATGAGAATCATCCAGTAGATTCTGAGTGTAATGTATCACAGGAGGGTAGAAGAGCTGGCTCCTGAAACGCCTGGTTCGGAGGGTCCTCTTGAGAACCCCTCTGACATTCATTTTCGGAGTGATCAATAAATGTTCACTGCCTAATGCTTATAGGTATATTCACCTCCCTGTCATTTCTATGTTAACGGATGTTAGGTGTAAAATATGCACTAGAGAGACCATCCAAGAAAAGCATCGGGTCATAAATCACAGAGTGACATCAAATTGAAGAACATCACAGACCCGTGGCTAACAATGGAAAGGTGGACTCCACATTATTCTCCAGCTTTAAAGCAAATTCTTATAATAGGGAATTAGCTTTGTCATATTTGAATGTTTTTGCTCCTGTTGCTATCATGCTCTATGTAGAGAGGGTATAGTAAACAACAATGAGATTGTTGTTATATATTCCTCCTATCCAACACTCAAGACAAAACTAGCCTACTGAAAAGGTTAGAATGAGGTATTCCTTGCCTTGCAACATGCTGCTTGTAGCTTTATTTTATTTTCAAAAGGATTCTTTAATATCTATGAGCAATTGGGATCTAGTAACCTTACCATATGCAGAATTGGAACTCCTTTCAAAATGTAAAGTAAAATACTTAGGTAATCCTTATACCTTTTGAGTTTGTCACTACAATGAAAGGAACTATGTTGAAATATGGTAATTACTTTTGTTAACTATTTGTGAGGTATTAGCTAAAAAATTTTTGGAGATTTTTAAGTTTAAAGAGTTGTAAAAGAGTTTAAGTTAATTTCAATTAGTTAAATAAATATATAGAAGAGTTGAATTGTATTATTAGTAAATCTATGTGCATTTATATCTTCTTGAGAAGCAATGAATGCATCAAGAGTTTAGAGTCACAACTTGTCTTGGATTTCAAAGCCAAGACATCCACATTCTTCACTAAAAGAGCCACACACTCAAGGAATATCTATATTTGGAGTTGTCAGTGTCCAAACCCTATGATTCTTGCCATGGTTTGAGGTTCGAATTTTTATGTGGGGTTTATGTTAAGAAGCCACAAGGATTACATTTGTGAATATTATACTCTGCATTATTTAAAGTCATTATTTAAATTAAAAAATCATTGTTTTTGAAAATCCAGAGGCCTGTGATATTCTAATTATTTTAATTTTAAAGGAGGCTGACGAGATTTTATTTGTTTTTTTTGGGCATATGTGAATAAATAAAAAGAAGCGTTTTGGGTATCTTCGTTTAAAAAGTTTATGGGGTTTTCTTCTTACAAGTGTGGCATCAAAGTTAAAAAAAACTTAGACTTTTGGTTTAGAGGTATTAAGGTATTTAAAAAAAAACATGGCTTCAATTACTAGCCTTGCACAATCATAGATCCAAAATCTTACAAGTGTGTAAGAAGTTTGGATTATGTACTTTTTTAAAAGATGCATTTTCCAATATAGTGCACACCAGGGATTGACATGTTGTGGTGAATTTTATTGACCGGTATTAATTATGGAGAGATTATTATGCACCACCAATAGTTTTTTTAGTAAAAATTATGATTTTTGGGTTATTAAGATGAGATTCAGACTACGCACATAAGATTTATGGGATATTATTTTGAAAGGGTGTGAAGAACCCTCAAATCAAGAACCTTATGAGACCATGATTGAGATCACAAGGATCAACTCATAGAAAACGAGAATAATGATGCATAAGCATTGTCTCTCATTCAACAAGGCTTGGATGAGATAAATTTTTCCAAAATTGCAGCAGCAACCAGGTACAAATATGCTTGGGATATTCTGGAGATTGCATATAGTGAAAGGGGGAGAAACACCTATTAACATCAAGCTATGTTACAAAGAATTGTAGTTGTTTATTAAGTGACTATTGTAATAGAATAAGTAGAAGAATTTGACATTGCATAAATAATTGAATAATTTGTTGAAGAAGCTACTAAGGCAAAAGAAAATAAACAAGATATGGAGATTGCAAATTTCATGAACATTGCAGAGAAATTTGTTAAGGAAATTATGGAAGAAAAAGGTAACTCTTTAGGAGATGCATAGGATGATCATGGTACAGAAAGTGAAGCCCAATGTGTGGATACACATATGAACGATGAAATTGAATTTGAAGATGTAAATGAAACTACCTTTGTAGAAGTATAAAAATGTGAGGAGAATTTAACAGTGGAAGCTCTTGAGGACATAAATGAGGCTACAATGAATGCTGAATTTTATGTTGAATTAGAATTTCTTGAGGAGTGGATTGCAAATCCCAAGTATGATGGAGATGAAAGTGGTTATGGAATTTTTTTCATAATTGCAACGAACTCAATAAAGAGGAAACTATTGGAGTTGTTGAAAGGCTATTGCAGCAGTGGAAGAGGAGATGAAAGAAAATAAAGATGTTTCTCATCTTACAGAGGTTGACATAAATGTTAAGTCAACAATAGTTGAATTACAAGCATATGCAAAAGAAGAACCAAATGAAGAAGAAAAAGATGATGAAGAAATATTGAATAATATGACCAAAGTGTAACATCAAAGCTGAAGAAGAAGAAAATTTATGCAGAATATAAATTTTGGAGCAATAAGAAGAAAAAGATTGTAGAGCATAGAGAGTACAAGCTTCACCAGCACGAGGTAAAGAAGCTAAAATAGGTTTTTTGAGTTGATCTCAAGTGTTTTAAGCCTAGCTCAGACTTAGAACAGAAGGCCATTAGGTTATGAATTTTGTAAGCCTATATAGGGTTGATTGTCAAGTTGTCATGGTTAGTGTCAGAATTGTTAGTGGTCGTAATTAAGGAGGACTATTGAAATATGGTAATTACTCTCATTACCTATTTTTGGAGCATTAGATATTTTTAAATAGTTCTATGTTTAGAAAGTTGTAGAATAGTTTCAATTAATTTTAGTTAGTTGAAGAAAGCTATAGGAGAATAAGTTCTATCATTAGTAAACCAATGTGTATTTATATATTCCTTGAGAAGCAATGAATGCATCAAGAGTTTAGAGCAAAAACTCATCTTGTGTTTGGTTTTGTGTATTTCTTCTTGAGTTCATAAAGTTGTAGTTGTTTTTAATTCACCCCTTCCTCCTTCAAACTAAACAATAGCATTAACACACCAGTATAGTACCATCCCCTACGTGGATTGATTTACACCAACTATGAGGCATATATTTTACTTAATAAGAAACGTATATGGCATAAAGGGAGTGATGTAGATATACTTTGTCTTTAGAGTAGTAGTGTTGTTCCTCCTATATTTATCTTCCTCTTGTAGAATAGTTTATTAAAAAACGATCTCATCAAACAAATTTTGGGATATTGCAATAGAGTGGTTAGATCTAGATCTAAACATGTGTACTTAAGTAGAAGATTATGTTTAAAAATGACATATATGTTTACAAATTTATATGGTGTGAATAGAAGCATAATATCCTAATTTTAGTTTCTACAACAACAAAAATGAGCAAAAACAAAAATGAGAAAAAGGAAAAATGGTGATGTTATGGCCATCATATTTGTGTTGTTGAGATACATACATAGTGCAAGAACTATGGATTTATGGGTAGAAGCAAGTGGCTTTATAAAAAAAAATTGGGCATGACATTAATGAAAACACGGTCTATAATTAATGGAAATAGATTATGGAATGACATGCATTAATGAAGGCACAACAAAACCTAATTATAATGAATGGGTCCTCCAAAAAAAAAAAAAACTCAACTCAAATCCAAAATAAGTTTCTACAGGTAGGTAAATTTGAATTGACTATTATGGTAATGGACTACAATAAATGTTGAACCCTCTCACAATTGACTATATTTAATATGCATATCTCTCCCATAATGGAATACATTCAAATTTCATGAAAATTATTTATATGATAAAACCCATTGTATGAAAACCCATTGAATTACAATGGATGTGAGTTTTTTTGGGAAACAATGCAAATTATTTATCTTGGGATAGAATATGTGTCTCTTGTTTTATATTTGATTTTCCTTCTTATAAGTCCCTGCCTTTTGGGCTGTAAGGACTAATAGTAATCGGTTTTTAGTCCTTGCATTAATATGGCACAGAAACCAAACATTTTAACCAAAGTTTTAAGCGGTTCATTCAAATTCCATCCCGCATTTGGTTTTTAGTCCAAAGTTTGAAGATTGACTCCTTATTTGGCCTCTTCCCGAGGCACACCCTCACCATATCTTGGCTTAAAATAACTTTCAAGTGTATATTCTATGAGTAATATTGCAGAAGTCAAGTAATGCTAGAACTTCTCTAGCATTACTTCTTGGCATTAAATGTTAAAGAGTAGAGCTTTCTCCAATTTTTATTGCAATTCCCTTCACTGCCACCTATTGGAATTTCCTTAGATGATTATTTTCGGCATGAAATGAAAGAGGAGAAATAATCCCTAACCTTAGAAGATGAAGCACCAAAATTCATGTGGGCCTGTTTGGGTAAGTCAGTACATCAACTTCCCGACTTTTGCATACGATCTTCGTTTGATGCATACGATACATTGTTAGAAAGGTCTATCCAAGGAATACAAGCATTGATAGTGAATAGTATTGTCGATAATGGAGTAATATTTTTCGGATTTTGATGCCCAATAAACATCGTTTAAAGCCTCAAAACAGCTTCGAAAGTTCAAGACCCAAAAAACAACCAAAAATAGTAAATTGCCAAAATTGCCAAAAAATTATTTTGACCGAGTTGGAAAAGGTCGGTGGCCACTAATATCCACTTGGATCAATCATCCCTCCTTAGGAAGCAATGGTATCCATTGTGTCGAGTTCTCAGAGGAGAGAGGGAAGCATTTGCTAAATCTGAATCTTGGTGAGTTGTTTTCCTTGTTGGAGACGTTGCGTTGCTCATTTTGTGGAAGGCTGTCATGAACCTATTGAGGTTGAGTCTGTTCAACAAGTCGAGCTACATGAGAGGACTGCGTGTAAAAGGAATCTTTACACTTTTCTGCAACCTTGTCGACTACTTGGGGTGAGGTTGTAGTGGTTGCAATGTCCTTTTGTTCCCCTTTTGAATAGATTGTGAAGAAGATGAATTTTGCAGTATGAGATACTACCTTCTGGCATTGTTTAGGTGGAACAATAGTGAGAACTACCTTTGGTATTCTATAGAGATGACCCCCTAGAGAAAAAATGACACTACATGTTCGAGACTCATGAACAACATGGCACTTCCACATATATGGTTGGCCCAAGAGAACATCACAGACATACAATGGGGAGACATCACATAGCACCTCATCCTTGAAGGGTTGGATGTTGTATGACAATCGACATTGTTAGCTGACATGGATATATCGTCCTTGCTAAAGCCACCCAATGTTGCGAGTGTGGTGTTGTCGAAAATACCAATTGTTTGACAACCTTTGTTGAGATGAGGTTCTTCTGGCTTCATCTATCAAAAATAAAATGCAGTGGGGTCCCCTTCACCCAAATCTGTGAATAAAAAAGGCTCTCCCCCTCTTCAGGATATGTTTGTTCTTCTGGTTGAATTGGTGTGGTCACAGCAATAACAGTGGGGTCTGCGTCGATGTTCTATCTTTTACCAGTATTTTCAGAGTCAGATTCTAAATCAGGGTTCGACTCCTTCTCTTTGATCTCGACCACCAATGATTGTTTTCAGCGACATTCATTAGTGTTGTGTCAGGGGATTTTGTGGAAATCACATCATTTTTTGTTTTCCCTCTTTGTCTTACCGCGACCCATCTTTTCCTATGGCTTGGATTGGTTTTGAGGAGAATGTTTCTTAGGGCCGTCTTTATCATACTTTGGTTGTTGCAGATTTGCAGACCCAAACTCCCATTTGTTTTGGTTCTTAAATTTCTGCTCAATTTTAACAACATATAGATAAGCAACAGAGAGTGATGAGATGTCCAGAAAATCCATTTCAGATTGGATGTATCTGTGTTGAGCCTCATGGTAATTCAAAACCAAATTTCATTCAGAGTCTTTGATACTAATCTTGGTGTGCAAGGTGTGGAAGATATTGGTGAACTCCAGAACTGCTTGGCCCCTCTCTTGTCGCAGTGTGGTCCATATCACGTACTGGTCCTCATAGTTTCCAATAGGGTAATATTGTTCCTTTACTGCATCCAAAAAAAAATCCAAAGTGGGCTCGACCCCATATATTCTATAATCCTCTATGAAACTTTGCTCTGAGTAAGTTTCCCTCCAATGTTTGACATGGGGGAGAGCTTTAAGGAATGTGAAGGTGATCTTTTCCCTGTTGAAAAAATTATGAATAGAGAAATAGCCTTTTAACAGATTTAACCATTTGTCTAGGGAATCCGCATCTATCTCACCTTCAAATATGAGAATATCAAAATTAACCTATACCTTGAAAGGAGAGGTGCTTCCAAAGTGTTTGTTTGATGAAGATGCACAAGCTGCTATCGACAGGCATTGAAGGATGTGGGAAAAATTCTCCACCATTTCATCCCTTTGTCGCGTGAGAGCTTGCTCAAGCAACATATTGATAGGATCATCTCCACCATTTTTATTTTCTTCCGCCATGGAGGGCTTCTTGGGTGTGCGAGAACGATTTTCTTCAAGAGAGACAAGCTCGATACCCAACTTGCTATACTCAAATATAGTTGAGGGCATGCACTGAAAAATTATCAAGAGTAGCTTGTTCTCACACCACTGATACAGATTATTTTTGGCATGAAATGAGAGCGAAGATATAATAAATAAATGCATAGAGATATTGTGGATATCCAATAATATAACATAAATGTATCAGATATGCAACCATAAACAGAGAGATACAGTAATACATGATTTCTATTAATGAAATAAATGTATAGAGAGTGTAAAAACATAGAGTCAAAGGCTCACTAGAATGATGGCAGCTTATCTTTGAGAAGAGATGTGACGACTACTCGCATTCACAAGAAGATGATTACAATGAGGCTCTGAAGGCCTTTTTACAATAAAAAGGAATATGAAAAACCCTAGACATCTAAAAACCTAACCCTAGGAGATGAAGCACCAAAATTCATGTGGGCCCCGTTTGGGTAAGTGAGTACATCAACTTCTTGGGGTCGTAACATTTGCATACGATCTTTGTTTGATGCATATGATTCATCACTAGAAAGTTCTATACAAAGAATACAACTACTGACACGGAATATCATGGTCTAGATCAAACTAATATTCATCGGATTTTAATGTTCGAAAAATGTCGTTTAGAGCCTCAAAACGACTCCGGAAGTTTACAACCTGAAAAAATGCCAAAAATAGTATATTGCCAAAATTTAGTTGGAAAAGGCGGGTGGCCACCGATATCCACCTGGATCAATATACCTCCTTACAGGCCTGTTGATGGCGCCAATGATTTGGAGAACGGGTCGGGTTGTTGGCTCTGGCTCTAGGTCCATTGTTGCTACTGATCGAGGTCCATCACTACTCGAGGTCCATCGCACTCTGGCTTGAGGTCCTAGAAATATCTTTGTTAAGGTTCTTTAAGAATTTTTCCATTTCACAATGTTTCACTATGGTAGGACAGATGAAATCATCTACTTTGAGGTTTAGGGCATTTATGCTTGACAACCTATTCCCCGTTACCTGTAAGGTGTCTCGTACGGTTTACACAAATAATTTCTATTTTCCCTTGTCCTTTACTACTTGATCGAGATGTAATACCCAACCCATCTCCATTAGTGGTAATACCCGGATGACTCCATTAGTATACTCATATGCTAATTGTGGGCACACATCATTGAATCGAGTTAGTGATTGCCCTTCCCATGGAGTTCGTCGACAGTAAGGAAAGCACCTGGAATCCACTTATTCCCAACTCCTCTCACTTTGAACTTTCCTACAACCAATTGCAACCATTAATGGTCATCATAATAATCAACATATTCATATCTAAAGTTTCTTGACTGTGGGTTTGATGCTAACAACTGACTCCTTTCATTTGCTTGTCCGTGTGGAGTTCTAAGTGAACACTTAATTGGCGTCTCACTCCATCCAGATATGTCTCTTCCAAATTTAAGGACAAACACCACTTTGTACTCTGTATTCACAGACATAATCCTATAGTCGATTCCACCATGGACTTCCAACCAACAAACATTTCGTAAGTTCGCAAGTTTGCAGGATGAACACCTCATCAAACCAAGATTGAAGGGAGACGAGTCTCACATCAAAACATGATTTCATAAAAATCTTGTGGATAGAAACTATTCTCTTGTTGATAGGTGAGGGGACTTCATCGGATTGCCTCAGATTTCCATCCACAAACTATCTGGTCTTGGAGTCGACCCAGTTCTATCTCTTTCACAACAAGGCTATGTCTTCAAGGAATTATTTGTCTATCGCGTTCTCCCCACTCGCTTCGATGGGTAGTTCATTGTACTTCATTCACATTTCCAAAGGACTAATAAGCCACTAATGGATATTCCAATAGGCTAGTCGGTACAGGAACACTAGCATTCCAGCCAGTCCACGTACTATTGTATGTATTACGGGAGAGGATGCATTTGGATGTGTTATTCCAGCTTGAAGCCGAACACAGTGGTGGAGTGCCGCATAGAGAATTTGAAGATAATTGAAGCTAGTGAACATTGCTTCTTCCCCTTCCTCACCCGGGTGGTGAGACAGGAGGGAAGGAACATTCCATGCATGGAATGATAAGACAGAACGACCGACAACTACTTGGGTTTTCCATTTATCTAGAGCCAGGTTTGGAATGTCAAATGCCTTTGGTCTCTAAAAACCTTGTTCATGGCTCCCACGTCGTCTATGTTGTCTGTGTTGTTTCCTCGGAGTAAACTACAATGGAAATTGAATCGACCCACTACAAAACCATATTGAAACTCGGTCATGATGGATGCACACATAGAATCCATGCAAACTACATGCGAGCAAGGGAACCAAGAGTTAAATAAATCATGTTATATAAAGTAATTGCAAGTGTCACTGACATCTATCTTATCTCGCACTATCTTCAATTATCGTTATATAAAGTAATTGCAAGTGTCACTGAGATCTATCTCATCGACGAGTTTAAATGATATCATGGCCTAAATTATCTACACTAGCTATCGAAAATCCCAAGCACGAGTTTTTCTTAAGTAATAAATATAGTTTTGTACATAGAGTCATTCTCTTTTGGCGAATTTCGATTTTGTTTTCGGATGATTATGAATTAGTGATTGTCTTTATGAGTTGAAGGATGATGGAATGTTCATTATTTATTTGATGGATTGCTTACCCCTTGTATGCTTTTGATCAAGGTTGTTTAATGCTTTGTGTCGAGTGAAATCATGAAATTCTTTTCATCCCGTTGGCTTCTTGCATGAGAATTATTTCATTATTTTTGTGCTTGCTTGCATTGTATGGTTATTTATTATGGCTTATAAGTTGAAATTAGTGTCTATTCAATATGATCATAAGAGTCAAGGTGCAAGAATGTGCAAAGTGTGAAGTGAGTGGAGCTACACTCTAAAGACGCAAGCAATATGGTAATTGTAATAAACAAGAAGATGCAAGCATTTGAATTAATGTGGTGCAAATAGATTCTAAGTAATGTATACATGGGTTTGACGATGACATTATGTTACTTTTAACAAGTTGAGATCACGGACCAGATTTTCATAAGTTTATCTCTGAAGACCAATTTCATTTTAGCTCCAAATGACTTGTTTCAAGCATGAAGGGATTGGTATGTGAAAGGGCCTTCCGATGATTTGGCATTTTCATGCCCCTTCAATTGTTTAATTGTAGTCCAACTTGGTTGTCGAGATGAATGGGTGATACTGTAGGATCAACCTTGTGATTTGGAAGGGTATGCTTGGAATAAACAAAGCTTGTCATTCTTGCGTGTGGTAACTTTAATTCGATGTAAGCAGCTCTGAGTTCCTTCCAATGGTCCTGTTTGACCTGATGAGTCTAGATTAGCCTCATGCCACAAATCTTGCAAACTGGAGTTACAAACATGTCTTTTCTTTCTGTAGCATCATTGGCTTGAATCACAGTAAATCTTGCAAATTGGAGCTACAAATATGTTTTTCTCTCTGTATCGTCATTGGTTTGAATCACATTTCTTGTTGCTATCTCCCTTCTTGGAAGGGACTTGTTTCTCCGCAACTCCCCTTGTTATTAAATTTATGGTCACAAACCTAAACCCACATCAATTTCCAATCCAATTATTTGCTCTACTTTTGTGCTCTTAAACTAGATCCTAATATTCTATTTGATGTCAATGTATCTAGTTTTAACATATAACACGATTTGATGTATTAAGTATCAACTTACCTTACCTTTAAATATAATAAGCATGAGAAATAAAAAAGAATTGAAAACCAATTTTATGGTTTTTAGTTTAATTTTAATATTTTTAATTTTGAAAAATAAACATTATATTAATGACAAGTTTCATTTATATTATGTTTTATGAATGTATATTTTACAATTTAATTTTGAAGAAATTATATTATTTATTTTTTATAAAGTTGGTTTAATTTAAATTATATATAAAATTAATAAAACAAGATATTTATTTATCTATTTATGTAAATTGCATTAATTTAAATTTGTTTAAGTATTTTTTAATTACCTTATATTTAGTTCTTCATAATTAATTATTTTAAATACTTAATAAATTTAAAATTAAAATAGATTTATGTGATTAAATATTATAATCAAGGACATGTTAATATAAATACATTTAATCATTCCAATTAAAATATATATTATCTTATAAAAAACAAACACTCATACATCAATTTATTATTTAGCTAAACTATATTCTTAAATTAAATTATTATTATATTATTGATATAATAAATTATTGTCTAAATATCCTAAAAGTTTTATATTGGAGCATAGTTATTTTGTTTAGTGGTGTGTTGTTTCATTAGAGCACCGGAAACACAGCATCTAATGAGACACCTCACTATGCAAGGTGGTTCATTATTTTTCTCATGTTGTTTTTTTAACAACACCTCTGCATTTAGTTAAAATGGATGTATCGTTATGCTAAATTTTACAAAATGTAAGTTTAGTAGGGAGATTTGTTAAATGAAGTGTACTAGTAATCTAGTGTTACTAGAGCACTAACATGTTGGTTAAGGGTGTGTTGTCTTTTGTAACAATGAGTAACTAGACATCCCAAAAGACACACCACTATGTTTATTTTTAAAATTAATTTTGGTGCTTTTATTTGAATGATATAGTTAGAGTATACACATTGGGGCTATTTTTATCGTGCATTAACACATAGGTTGAACCACTTCGAGGTGAGCCGAAGCATTCAAGTGCACCACCCAAAATTGGAAAAGAAAATTGATTTCAAATTTGAATAGGATGAAAATGAAAATAGGAAGGTCATAAACAGTTTACCTAGACTCTTATGTCTCGAGGAGGTGTGATTCCACCATTGAGAGGAAATGAAAATTCATTGTAATTTCCAAAATCTAGAAATGTGTGGAATCTACCGCAAACATGGTGTCCTTGTCCTTGGAATGTGAGTGAGAACTCATGTTTTCTTAAGAATTTGGAAGTATAGGATGAAGTGTAAGTGTTTTCTTAAGAGTTTAGAAGTATAGAATGAAGTGTAATAATAAAAATTGCTTTAATTCATTTTATTTACCCTACCATTGTGTACCTAACAATAGGGGAGACATATCGGGACATAATGTCCAATGACACCAAGGTGGTTTATTAAGTGTTTTTTTTTTTTATTATAACATTTGTGACAATGCTCGAGACAAGTTAAGCATTGGGGCATCATTGTTTTGTTTTTTTTCCTTGGAAAAAAAAATAATTATATTCATCCAAGTAATTATATTCATCCAAAGAGAACCAAATTACATTTTGTAGGTTTTTTAAGCACAATCCAAACTTGGGTAGAAAAATCTCATAAGAACACTAAAGTTGGTTGGTAAGCCATAAAGTAAATAAATAAATAGAGACCTGGAAGAAACCCACAGGGTCACAGTGGTATGAAATCGTGATATCATCACTACCAGATAACAACAACATCGATGAAGATCTCAAACCAATAACAATAAGACTAGAAGCTAAGCTGCATGCCCTCTATAGGACCTCAAATTCCTAAGCGCACGGCCCACCCAAATGATAGGCCCTCAAAGCTTTGGCACAACCCCACCAGATATGAGGAAAAAGAGCGTCAACAACTGCCAATAGAAACTGAATCTAAGCGTACATCAAACCATGAACAAACTAAGAAAACCAAAACAAAGAACCACAAACAGCTGAGAAAAGTGAAAAAAACCAAGAACCCAAAACCCACACTAGATCCTTGCACTCACGAGGGAAGATCCGCCACTGAAAGAGAAAACAACATAGAAAATCCCTAAGAGACCCAGGCGGAGAGCTGATACACGACATACCTCCACAGAGAACCCTAAAGCAGGACAGACCAGGTAAGAGAGGCATCTGATCCTCTCATGAAAAAGAGAGGGTCCAAAAAATTCCAAACCCTAGCCGAAAAAAGTCTGAATCTTGACTTTCAAACTTTGAAACTAGGGACATGAAGCCCATCAAACCCTGACACCGACCCCGATACAAGAGAGGGAGGTGGGATGGAGAAACAACATACGCCTGCAAAATAGGAATCGTCTCGGGGGAAAATATAAAGATCAGAAGGAAAAACACCAAGAGGAACCCCGGCAGATGCACCCTAAAGAAATGGCTGCAGCCCATAACCAATAATGGATCCGCTCCAACAACAGACTCTGCTCGCATCACCACCGAAGGGAACAGATCCGAGCATAAGACGCGGTCTGAGCAAAACAAAATAACTAAAGCGAAGAAGATACAACACCATAAAGCCTGATCCGCACACCACGTACGATCGACAAAAAAATAGAAAGTCTCCCCGCAGGAAAACCATGAAAGAATGGCACCATAGCAAGGAGATAACGTCGTGGTGTTGTAGTCTGCAGGGAGGAGGAGGTCGCTGTAGGAGAACCGCGCACGGGTGGCAGAGGAGAAACTGAAATCGGGAAAGCCTAGCGACAGACCCTCCAATTGACCGTTCAATCCTTGCAAAATATTTTTCATTGGGGCATCATTGTTTATATGCACACTGAGGTTTATTTTATGTTCCTTAAGTGCACCCATAAAAATACTTGTGCAAAAACCTTGGGGCGCCGCCCACCTCTCAACCTCTGTTGTATAAATAGAGAAAGGATAAATGTTTCGAAGAGGTTCCTAAAAACCTCCATTACAATGCACTCTCCTTGTAGTGGATTATTCTGGATTTCCTTTGTTTTTTTTAATGGAAATGACAATGCTATAAAATGACAATCAACATTTTTAATCCCCTTCCCAAGCGTGAACTACATGCTAGTACACATAAAACAAATCATATGTATTGCACTTAAAGACATGCATCAACAAGGGTAAACAATTTATTCAAGTCAAAAGGAGTGAAGTAGCTTGAGATAAATGAGAGAAGTCACCTTTCCAACATAAAAGGGGAAGGAGCAAAGATTCTTTACCAATAGAGGAGGGGAAGGAGATCTTAATATCCAAAAATTGAGAAAATTGGAAACTTTAACACTGCTAGCAAAACACATAATACAAACTTCAGTACTAGTATGGATTCATATAGATTCTTTTTCTCTAAGTCATGTAGAGGAAAAATAAGAGATATTTTACTATTCATCATCCCTTACAAAAACGATATTTAGAGAGTGCATTATACTGTTATGAGTGAAATCTTAAGAAGGTGAAATTAAACCAAAAAAAATTGTAAGCACATTGGAGACCTTCCAAACCAAGGTGAATACATGGGTACATGATAACCACAATGTTTCTTTTGAGCCCTAAGCTTGGCCTTCTCAAAATCCCAAAATAAAACCAATGGTGTAAGAAAATTTGGTTTCATATCATGCCAATCCCAACAACTACCAAATGAAGGTAGTAAAAAAACAACTTAGAATTTAAAATGTCTTAAGTTTTGGCTTTTCATACATATTAATTGCATGCCACAATATATAAAAACATGTCATAAAGATATGAAAAAGCTTCTAATATGTATCTATCCAATAGAAATTCTTAAGAGAGCTCAACTAACATGGGCACTCGTCTTGAGGCATTAATCTACCCTTTAAAATCTCTCCTATTGTCTAGGGTTTATTTAATTTGGAAGGGCCATTGTCCTTCAAATGGTTGCTCATATTTGAGGATATCAAGCCAAGGACTCTCTTGATTAATACAATGATGGTTATTATTTATGAGACCTCTACAACTTGTTTGGTTGAGTTATGTATGTAAGGGTGGATATTCCAACTCAGGATTTGCACATTGCAATGAATATCACATAGGCTATCTCTCACAAATCGTATTTAGAGAGATGAATGCCCAACTCCCCAAATGGGAACTCTAGATGTTTTTCCATATTTGAATTGGTGCGCGCCTCTACTTGTGTGTTTTAGTTTTTAAAGATAGATCTAAGTGTACCTAATATGGGTATTGGGAAATAGCTCTCCCTAAAAAAAATATCTAAACAAATTGAATGGCCTCTATGTTTAGTAAACCCTAAGAGAATATGTAGGACTAATTCTTCTACCTTAAATTAATTTAATAATAAGATATATTGACATTGAAATGGTCACCTGAAGTGGAACTTGGATTTTTTTGTGGGACTTGGGTTTTTCGTAAACTTATACTTGTTAGGAACTTGATTTCTAAAACTAAATCTAGTCTAGTCTAGAAACACAATGTCGAGTAATAATTTAAAAAAACAATATATAAGGCATTAAATAATAGGATGTGGTATATATAAAGAATGTTCTTGTTATACGACCAAATCATTATGAGGATGACTCTTGTATTGTTGTGGATATTTATTGTGTTGATAATTTTAGTGGTTCAATCCTTTCAAGATTAAGGCTTGATCCAAGTAAAACTGTAAACTGTACAAATCTTTGGAATGGTTGGGAGTGAACAAATTCTAATACTGGGAGCATTGTTGACTATAGGTTGTGCTATCATATGTAGTGGAAAAACTAAAAGTAATAAATGGTGTCTTCTTACTTTCCAAATAAAATCCATACATAGATATAGTAGTGCTATGGTGCGCTTAAATTCAACAAGGAGTTCAATTGCAAAACAAGTTTGTCCATTCCATGATGGGATGAGTTATAATCTACGATATGGAATTTATATTTATGGATAAAATCCATACATAGATATAGTAGTTCTATGGTGTGCTTAAGTTCAATAAGGAGTTCAATTGCAAAACAAGTTTGTCCATTCCATGATGGGATGAGTTATAATCTAGGATATGGAATTTATATTTATGGAGATGGTTAGAGGGACTCAGAAATGTGTGAGGTTGTTAAGATAAAGAAGGTGGAAAATGATGTTGATAATAGTTTTTTTTTCTTTAGATTTTCAACATATGCTCTTTAATGACTAAAATGTTTACGGTTTTAAAGACATGCTTCACAATCACATGCATCATTGTTGATTTGAATACGATTTATGTTGTGGATTGCATAGATGACATACTTTTCAGAATATGACTTGAGATGGTTGGAACAATTGTATTTTTATCCAATTCAAAATGTAATGGTTGATTGTGTCCTTGGGGCTTGGACATTGTCTTTTGTTTAAAATTACTTTAACCATATAGGAAAATTTTATTCTCTCTTGTCTAGATTTAATTGGAGGAAAATGCAAGTCTTGTCTTGAATGCACTTTGATCCTCAATTTGGTACCGTATGGGTAAAGCAATCACCAAGATCCGAAAGAGATCATTTTCAAACATTATTCCAATGGATGATGATGAGTTGAGGGCTGGATGATGGGTAGAACGATTATTGTGGAAATGCCAGTTAAATGGTGCAGATACTACAATTGTACCTAGATAATGCACGCGTCAATTTCCATTTTCACGAGCTTGATCGCCACTTTACCCCCCAAATAGGGAATTTCATTTATGTTCTCACTCAACCTATATGGGTAATAGGGAGCATATGATCTCCTTCGTAGCCTAAGGGAGATAGTATCTACTCTATTGCGTGCGATAGGGATAATTTTTTTATGTATGTACTTACTCGCTCGACCTCTTCCTTGAAGCTGCCTTTTCTCTCTGGACATGGAAAGGGACTAGCCTTCTACAACCATGCATGTTTGTTCTCGAATCTACAGACCAATCTATATATGCAAATCGGGGAACCCACTGAACTCACTACCAAGGGGAAGGAACTAGGCAAAGGGGTGGGATAGTACACTCCTTGTACATGTGGAAATTAACAATATTTACAATCAATCATAAATATCAATCATAAATATTTTCTAGCATGAACTTGCATCTTCTTATTTTTATCCATAAGCATAAGCTTATCTTAGGTTTATTTAGTTCAACATGATGTACACTTGAAGCATCAAAGTACTTACATAAACATAATATCTTCATGATGCAAGTACAATAAATTTTATAGAAAAAAAAAATTATATAATAATTATATATCTTTTTATAAGGAAAATACAAGGAAAACATTAAATATAATTAGAAATGGGTTTCTCACCTGCTTGATATTATGCTTAATCTTACACTTTCCAAAACAAAGTGCATAAACGGAAATAAAAAAAAATAATATGATTTAAGTAATAGTCGTTTTTTTGTCACACCAATATCCTTCAACATAGTATATTGGTGGATTTTGAATTGAAGAAGTTCAAAGATAAAAAATTTAACCATTTATTATCAAACGCCTATAACAAAATCTCTCTTCAAAATAAATTTTGCTATAATGATCCAATTCGAGTAAACCCCCTCTATGCCAAGCCCTTTAACCATATCATTAAAGAGTTAAATGGTTCAACTTTGAAATCACATATATTAAGTACTCCTTATCTAGGGACATAAGTCCTTATGAATTTTCAAAGAAACCTAGATTTAAAGAAAACCTCGAACTTAAGATTGAAATCGTGATCAAGGAAAGTTGATTGAATGGAACATGGACAAATTTTAGGGATAATACAAGTGTGTTCGTGGGTTAAATCCACTTTCGTGGGTTAAATCCACTTTTATATAGGTAATTTTTAATTTTCAATGAAACAATATATTATATATATCAAATATATAATAGAATATATATAACAGAAAATTGAGGTAAAATCATTAATATTTAAAAAAAGCAATTCAAATATTATTGTATATTATCTTATTATTAGTAAATATTATTAGAATGTGGAAATTGAAATAGAGAGTAAGTAGAATCTCTTCCAAATTTGTCCTTAATAAACTGTATTAGATCAATTCTAATGCATTGAAATACAAAATTTAAATGGACAAATATTATTAGGATATTGAAATTGAAATGCAAAATTCAAATGGACAAATATTATTAAGATGTTGAAACTGAAATAAACTAGGTAAAATCTCTTCCAAATATACAAACAAATGTCCCTAATAAATTGCATTAGATCAATTCAGATGCATTGAAATACAAAATTCAAATGGACAAATATGATAAGAATGTTGAAATTGAAATATAGGGTAAGTAACAAATGTCCCTAATAAAGTGCATTAGATCAATTCACATGCATTGAAATACAAAATTCAAATGGACAAATATGATTAGAATGTTGAAATTGAAATAGAGAGTAAGTAAATGTCCCTAATAAACTGCATTAGATCAATTAAGATGCATTTAAATACAAAATTCAAATGGAAAAATATGATTAGAATGTTGAAATTGAAATAGAGAGTAAGTAACAAATGTCCCTGATAAAGTGCATTAGATCAATTGAGATGCATTGAAATACAAAATTCAAATGGACAAATATGATTAGAATGTTGAAATTGAAATAGAGAGTAAGTAGAATCTCTTCCAAATTTGTCCCTAATAAACTTCAATTCGAATGCATTGAAATACAAAATTCAAATGGACAAATATTATTAGGATATTGAAATTGAAATACAAAATTCAAATGGACAAATATTATTAAGATGTTGAAACTGAAATAGAGTAGGTAAAATCTCTTCCAAATCTACCAACAAAAGTCCCTAATAAACTCCATTAGATCAATTGAGATGCATTGATATACAAAATTCAAATGGACAAATATGATGAGAATGTTGAAACTGAAATAGAGAGTAAGTGACAAATGTCCCTAATAAAGCATTAGATCAATTCAGATGTATTGAAATACAAAATTCAAATGGAAAAATATGATTAGAATGTTGAAATTGAAATAGAGAGTAAGTAACAAATGTCCCTAATAAAGTGAATTAGATCAATTCAGATGCATTGAAATACAAAATTCAAATGGATAAATATGATTAGAATGTTGAAAAGTAAATAGAGAGTAAGTAGAATCTCTTCCAAATCTATCCCTAATAAATTGTATTAGATCAATTCTAATGCATTGAAATACAAAATTCTAATTGACAAATATTATTAGGATATTGAAATTGAAATCCAAAATTCAAATACACGAACAAGATTAAGATGTTGAAATTGAAATAGGGTAGGTAAAATATCTTCCAAATATACCAACAAATGTCCTTAATAAACTACATTAGATCAATTCAAATGCATTGAAATACAAATTTCAAATGGACAAATATGATTAGAATGTTGAAATTTAAATAGAGTAAGTAAGAATGTCCCTAATAAATTGCATTAGATCAATTGAGATGCATTGAATACAAAATTCAAATGAACAAATATGATTGGAATGTTGAAATTGAAATAGAGAGTGAGTAACAAATGTTCCTAAGAAACTGCATTAGATTGATTCAGGTACATTGAAATACAAAATTCAGATGGACAAATATGATTAGAATGTTGAAATTGAAATAGAGAGTAAGTAACAAATGTCCCTAATAAAGTGCATTCTAGCAATTAATCTGGATTGAAATACAAAATTCAAATGGACAAATCTGATTAGAATGTTGAAATTGAAATATAAAGTAGAATCTCTTCCAAATCTATCCCAATAAATTGTATTAGATCAATTCAAATGCATTGAAATACAAAATTCAAATGGACAAATATTATTAGGATATTGGAATTGAAATACGAAATTCAAATGGACAAATATTATTAAGATGTTGAAATTCAAATAGAGTAGGTAAAATCTCTTCCAAATCCACCAACAAATGTCCCTAATAAACTGCATTAGATCAATTGAGATGCATTGAAATAGAAAATTCAAATGGACAAATATGATAAGAATGTTGAAATTGAAATAGAGAGTAAGTAACAAATGTCCCTAATAAACTTCATTAGATCAATTCAGATGTATTGAAATACAAAATTCAAATGGAAAAATATGATAAGAATGTTGAAATTGAAATAGAGAGTAAGTAACAAATGTCCGTAATAAACTGCATATCAATTCAGATGCATTGAAGTACAAAATTCAAATGGAAAAATATGATTAGAATGTTGAAATTGAAATAGAGAGTAAGTAACAAATGTCCCTAATAAAGTGCATTAGATCAATTCATATGCATTGAAATACAAAATTCAAATGGACAAATATGATTAGAATGTTGAAATTGAAATAGAGAATAAGTAGAATCTCTTCCAAATTTGTCCCTAGTAAACTGTATTAGATCAATTCTAATGCTTTGAAATAAAAAATTCAAATGGACAAATATTATTAGGATATTGAAATTGAAATGCAAAATTCAAATGGACAAATATTATTAAGATGTTGAAATAGAGTAGGTAAAATCTCTTCCAAATCTATCAACGAATGTCCCTAATAAACTACCTTAGATCAATTGAGATGCATTGAAATACAAAATTCAAATGGACAAATATGATTATAATGTTGAAATTGAAATATAGAGTAAGTAACAAATGTATCTAATAAAGGGCATTAGATCAGTTCAGATACATTGAAATACAAAATTCAAATGGACAAATATGATTATAATGTTGAAATTGAAATAGAGAGTAAGTAACAAATGTCCCTAATAAACTGCATTAGATCAATTGAGATGCATTGAAATACAAAATTCAAATGGATAAATATGATTAGAATGTTGAAATTGAAATAGAGAGTAAGTAACAAATGTCCCTAATAAACTGCATTACATCAATTCAGATGCATTGGAATACAAAATTCAAATGGACAAATATGATTAAAATGTTGAAATTGAAATAGAGAGTAAATAACAAATGTCTCCAATAACCTGCAGTAGATCAATTTAGATGTATTGAAATACAAAATTCAAATAGACAAATATTATTAGGATATTGAAATTGAAATACAAATTGAGAGTAAGTAGAATCTCCTTCAAATCTGTCCCTAATAAACTGTATTAAATCAATTCAAATACATTGAAATACAAAATTCAAATGCACAAATATTATTAGGATATTAAAATTGAAATACAAATTTCAAATGAATAAATATTATTGAGATGTTAAAATTGTAATAGAGTAGGTAAAATATAACTCATTTTTTACATTTTCTTAAACTGCATTACATCAATTCTGTTATACATGACTATTTTTTACATTTTATTAACAAATGTCTCACGGCCATATCAGATCCAGTGATAAACTGGATTTGTATTCAGACCAAAATTAGGATTACACTAATTGCTTAATACTTAGAGGTCTCTTCAAATATGCACTAGAGAGACTAGCAAAGAGAAGCACCATGTGATAGCTCGCATAGTGACATCAAATTGAAGCACAGACCTTGGCTAACATTGGAAAGCTGTATTGCACATTATTCTCCAGTTTTGAAGCGAAATTAGCTTTGTCATATTGAATGTGTTTGCTCCTCGTGCTGTCATTCTCTATGTAGAGAGGGTAAAGTAAACAACGATGAGATTGTTTTATAGAAGTAGCCTATTGAAAATCTTAGCACGAGGTCTGCTTTGCCTTGTAATATGCTCACGACTGAAAGCTTTATTTAATCTGCAAAAGGAATTTTTAATATATGAGAGCAATTATGATCTGGAAACCTTACCACATGCTGAATTTCAGCTCCTTTCAAAATGGAAAGTCAAATACTTATGGAATCCTTATACCCTTCAAGTTTATCACTGCAAAAACATTTCAGTACAATGAAACCAACTAAACAGTAGCATTAACACACCAATCCCAACCCATAGGAGGCGAGTGCCGCTAGAAACTGCAGTCCTGATTGGCTCCATTTACGCAAACTCTGAGGCATATCCTGCACTTAATAAGCAACGCAGATGGCATAAAGGGAGCCAGGCAGATCTACTTTGTCTCTATAGTAGCGGTGATGTGCCTCCTATTTCTATCTTCCTCCTGCAGAATAGTACAGTTAAAAACGATGTCATTAAATAAAGGCACCATTTATTTTATATCTCAACTAATGCACCAACGAAAATGAAGGCGAAGGCATGATAAAGAGAAGAAAATATTTGAAAATGAAATATTGTCCACAAATTTATATGCGTGACTAGAAGCATAGTAACTTAATGATCGCTTCTACAACCAAAAAAACAGAGAGCGTAAGAAAAATGCTGATGTTGTGGCCTTTCCATTTGCATTTGCGTTGCTGAGACACGGAGTGGTTTTATAACAGTTTTTTTGGGCAGGATATTAATGACAAAAACACATAGTTCGGTAATTCATGGAAAAAGATTATGGAATGAAATTGGATAACAAACTAAATCTAGCTATAACTACCTAGATCTCTACGAAATATTAAACCTCAAATCCAAAGTAAGTCTTCATAATCATGTAATAGTACTGCATTACAAAGTAAGTATTCATAATCATGTAATAGGACTACATTATGGAATCCTTATACCCTTCAAGTTTATCACTGCAAAAACATTTCAGTACAATGAAACGAACTAAAGAGTAGCATTAACACACCAATACCAACCCATAGGAGGCTAGTGCTGCTAGAAACTGCAGTCCTGCTTGGCTCCGTTTACGCCAACTGTGAGGCATATTTTGCACTTAATAAGCAACGCAGATGGCATAAAGGGAGCCAGGCAGATCTACTTTGTCTCTGTAGTGGTGCTGTGCCTCCTATTTCTATCTTCCTCCTGTATAAAGGCACCATTTATTTTAGATCCAGACTAATGCACCGCTGAAAATGAAGGCGAAGGCAAGATAAGGAGACGAAAATATTTGAAAATGATATATTGTACACAAATTTATATGCGTGACTAAAGCATAGTAAAATTATAACATGATAACAAACTAAACCTAGCTATAATTACCGAGTCTTCTAAGAAATATTAAACCTGAAGTCAAATCCAAAGTAAATCTTCATAATCAATAGTATGATAATGGACTGCATTAAATATGTTGACCCATCTTTGTATTATGGTAATGAACTGCATTACAAAATAAGTCTTCAGAATCATGTAATAAGACTGCGAGTGCCGCTAGAAACTGCAGTCCTTCTTGGCTCCCTTTACGCCAACTGAGGCAGCTCTACTTTGTCTCTATAGTAGCGGTGTTGTGCCTCCTATTTCTATCTTCCTCCTGCAGAATAGTACAGTAAAAAACGATGTCATTAAATAAAGGCACCAGTTATTTTAGATCTCAACTAATGCACCACTGGAAATGAAAGCGAAGGCATGATAAGGAGTAGAAAATATTTGAAAATGATATAAAATTTATATGCGTGACTAGAAGCATAGTAACCTAATGATCGCTTCTACAACCAAAAAAAACAGAGAGTGTAAGAAAAATGTTGATGTTATGGCCTTTCCATTTGCATATGGGTTGCTGAGACACGCGGTAATTCATGGAAAAAGATTATGGAATGAAATTATATGGGTTGCTGAGACACTCGGTAATTCATAGAAAAAGATTATGGAATGAAATTATAACATGATAACAAAACTAAACCTAGGTATAATTACCTAGTTTTCTAAGAAATATTAAACCTCAAGTTGAATAAAAAGTAAGTCTTCATAATCAAGTAATAGGACTGCATTATGGAATCCTTATACCCTTCAAGTTTATCACTGCAAAAACATTTCAGTACAATGAAACGAACTAAACAGTAGCATTAACACACCAATCCCAACCCATAGGAGGCGAGTGCTGCTAGAAACTGCAGTCCTGCTTGGCTCCGTTTACGCCAACTGTGAGGCATATCCTGCACTTAATAAGCAACGCAGATGGCATAAAGGGAGCCAGGCAGATCTACTTTGTCTCTATAGTAGTGGTGCTGTGCCTCCTATTTCTATCTTCCTTCTGCATAATAGTACAGTAAAAACCGATGTCATTAAATAAAGGCACCATTTATTTTAGATCTAAACTAATGCACCGCTGAAAATGAAGGCGAAGGCATGATAAGGAGACGAAAATATTTGAAAATGATATATTGTACACAAATTTATATGCGTGACTAAAGCATAGTAAAATTATA
>JASDQU011311215.1:0-25104 GCA_032191745.1 Picea mariana | reverse complement strand
CTCTGGTTTGATATCCTCTAAAACTTGCTCTATTTCTAGACTTATGTCATCATAATCTTGCTCATGATATGTACTAGATTCCACCAAATTTTGTTCTAATTATGGATCATCATTGTACTATGTTTTCAAAACAACATATTTGATACCTTAGGTCTCCCCTTCACTGCATTTATGCTTGGTCTTGTCCTTTGTCATCACCTTCAAGGTGTGTTTGGAAATCTCCTCCATGTTGGAAAACTATTGGTTTTTGATCATTTAAGGATGGATCAAACAATTACTTGGAGTTCAACCTCAACTAGTTGGTGACCTTCAGTCTCAGTGTCTAATTACACAAATTCAGTTGCAACAATATCAGGACTGGCCTGCTGACTCCTCTCTCTTCTTGTTTTCAACTTAGGAGTTTTGTCTTCCTACATACCGGTGGGAATATTTGTATCCTCAAAATGTTCAGGAGATGATTGGATTGTTGGGTTAGCTTATTTTTCTTCCTTTCTAACATAGTTTCTATCATAGACCTTACCACTTTATTTTTCCCTCTGTTTCAATTTCGAGGACCTCAAATTCCTCCGAGGAATTTCCTCTTTTTGTGAAGTAATGGATCTGTATTTGATTGGGTACCCCATTTTTTAGGTAAGGCCTTCTCTTTGGCTCGTTGGGTGGCTTTGGATGAACTCCCAGGTTCATGATAACACCTAGCTCCCTAGGAAACCTCGACATGTTTTTCTTTTGGTTGTTGACTAACTTCTTGTTCTTCGTGTAACCTTAAAGACACTAGAAGATCTGTCCAAGGAATGTCCAATTCGCTGAGAGAAAAGAGAACTAGTATTTTAATCAACCCTTGATGATATAAGCTTCTGCGAGCAGCTTATGGGTAATTTTGGATTCTATTGGACATTTTAGTGAGTCTTTTAAGCAGGTAGAAGGGGATGCTAATTTCTTTGTCATCGTTTAAACGCATGAGGAATCTAATGTGATAACAATGAACAATTTATAACCTACCTTCTTATGTGATATATCTTTGAATTCCAGAAAATATGCCCCTCCATTATTCTTTAAGCCAAACGATTGGGATGCCTTGGCTCCAATCGAGGTTTTGATGTTCTGCCACCAGAAACCTATTGTAGAATTCAATTGGTAATTTAACATTT
Source organism: Picea mariana (assembly GCA_032191745.1). NCBI lineage: Eukaryota > Viridiplantae > Streptophyta > Pinopsida > Pinales > Pinaceae > Picea > Picea mariana. The sequence continues at coordinate 23,956 of JASDQU011311215.1, read as the reverse complement.
TTAAACCATCTCTCACCACTGATAGGGAGAGTGCATGCTTTGATGATGAAGTTCTATGTTATATGGATGGTTATGTCCCCGATCTTAGTATGAAAACCATCAATTTTTTTTGTGAAGATTAGGGAAATTCTTGTGTGATGTCCATTAAAGGAACATATGAAGTCAAACCACTCTCCCTCGATAAAAATATCTATGATTTGTGGTATAGCTTCGAACAATTCAAACCATGTTCTCTCCACCCGGTTTAACTTCTAATGTTCTCAGGGTGATACCATCGTGACATGTTCGGGTTCACTTACAACTTTCAATAATAACTGCACAAAAACCTGCAATGATAACTCCTTTATACCTGCAATGATAATTTCTCAAGGCACAATGCACATGATCTAGCACACAACCTACAATGATAACTACATAAGGCATTGATGTGCTCGATCTTGAGGGTACATGAATATGCGAGCACGATCTGGGCACCAACATGCTTTTATTTGAACTTTAAAATACTTTTTAAAATAATAAAATTCATAAAATAATTCATGTCTGGTGACTGCAAGAATGGGGGCATTCTTGCAATCAATACCCTTTCACACTTTTAGGCCTAAATTATCCTTCTTGTAATCCAATAGTGATATAACCATGGTGATAGGACTTATTCAATTCAATTCAAGACTTGACTTGACCTTTTAAAGGGAAAAGAACTAATAAAAAACAAATAAGGGATGAAAAAAACGAATTGAAATGACTCAAAACACCATGAAGAAAAACTTACTAACAACTAGGTTGATAGATGAATGGGTTGGTTTGAGGAATGGAAAGAAGAGGTGCAGATCTAGGATCTAACATCGTCTCCAAATGGGGGTAGCAGTTCCCTGTGAGGTGCTAAGAAAAACAGACCTGTGTGCCTAAATTCTTGATTTCTGCCACCCTCCCACCAGTCACTTTAATCCCTTTTTACTAGCCCTGACATCTGCCTTATTTCAACTGAAATTCAAATATGCAACTATACCCCAGTGCCTTTATTGGTCTATGGAGTCTTTTATTCAAACTCAACTATTGAATCATACGGAAAATCAAAACAATTGTGTATAGAATGAACCACCTCTGGTTCATTAGGTAAAGTAATTCTTCAGGAAGTGCCTATTGATTGGGATTCCAAAGATCTCAGTGTCATCCATATTTTGCAATATAAAGGTAGTGTTATCTAGAACCTTGGCTACTTTGAAGGGGCCAAACCAAAGGTTATCAAACTTATCATGTTTGGGTCTCTCCTCCCTCCTGCTAACATCTCACCTAAGAACCAGGTCACCTACTTGAAACATTTCTTTTTTGGTTCTCCTGTCAAAGGATTCCTTGACCTTTCTCTCATAATCCTTAGTATTCTCATTTAATGCTTCTCTCCTTTGCAAAACTTCAATAATTTGAAAAAATCCTCCTCTAGATGTCATTGTGCTCCTCCACTTTCTCCTGCAAAAATTTCAACATTGGTAAACCTATTTGGAAAAACAACATCCACCCCATAGACTAGATGAAATGGAGAGGTACCCAATGACTTCTAGGTGTTGATCCTATCATCCCATAAGGCATACTTAAATTTTGAATCCCGTGATTTTTTATTTTCAACCAACAGTTTTTTGATGATCCTAATGAGAGTTTTATTTGATGACTTTGTCAACCCATTTCCCTGTGGGTAATATGGTGTAGAGTGTGTCAAAATAATGTTGTAATTCCCACAAAAATAAATCATGGCCTTGGACTTGAATGCATGAGCGTTGTTTGTTACTAGTTTCCTGGGGCATCCAAACCTCGCAAAGATGTTTGTCTCCAAAACTTTCATGGTCACCTTGTCAGTAACATTCCTGGTAGGAGAAAATTCAATCCACTTTGTGATGAAGTCAATGGTAGTAAGAATCTACCTGTGTTATCCACTGGAGGGTAGGTTTATCTCACCGATAAAATATAGGGCCCATTGTTGAAATGGGTCGTTTGCAGCAATGGGTTTCAGGGGAAGTGAGAATTTTTTGGTTTCCAACAAATTTCTGACATTCTTCACAAGCTCTAACCATGACAAACACATCAAGAAATATGGTAGGCTAGTACTATCCAACCCTTAGAAATTTGAGGGATATAGCTTTCCAATGTTGGTGCCATGCACAAAATCCTTTATGCATATCAGTTATAACATGTTTTGAGTCATCTTCGTCTAGACACTTTAGCAAAATACCAACAGGGTCTTTCTAATATAAATTTTGATTTAAAATACAACATTTTCTAGCCTTCCATTTAAGAGACCTAGTTTAGGATTTTTCTAAATCTGGTGGGCATTCTAGGTGTTGTAAGGAATAAATGATATCTCTATATCATGGTGAAATATAATACTTATCAAATACATGCATGGTATTCTTCTCAGTCTTTATCAATGGAGCATCTGACTGGATGAAGGTATGGTGCAATTCCAACTCTTTGCAATTTGAATAAGATAACAGTTTTGCAAAGCCATTGTTGTATTACTGAGAGGGGGGGTGAATCTATAATAGATAAAAATAGTCCTTTTTAACCATATAATGCAAGTGTTATATCAATGTAGCATTATCATCCAATATTTTCTAAGTAAATAAACAATGAACAAATGAACAATCATACACATGCATAGTACACCAGTGTTTTTACGTTGAAACCCAAAATGGGAGAAAACCATGAAATGTTTTTTCTTATATGTCTTGAAGAATTACATTCATTGGAAGCACCAACTTCCTTTGTTTTCTAGCTGCAAATGGAAGGAGGCTCCACCCCCCTAGTTTCTTAGGCTACAACCTGAGGGAAGCTCCAACTCCCCAATTCTCTGGCTACAACCAGAAGGAGGTTACAACCCCCTATGTTCTCCTGCTACAACCGGAAGGTGTCTACAACCACCTGTCCTTACCCCGTCCAACCACCCTGACGTATAAGTAGAATGATGGAGCTACTATCAAACTATCACTTTGAGATATACTGTTGTAACCTTATACCGATCAACCTGCACCAAACAACCTGTACCAATAACTTGAACCATGCATTAACCATACATCAACTTATAATAAAATTGTACCATAAACAAGTGCACCAACCTGTACCTCAACCTGTAAACATTCCTTAACTTTAACAACAAGAGACTAGCATTTTCATCAAACTTTACTTTAGTCTCACATGACTAGTTTTGGATTAGTCAACAACCCTAACTTAAAATAATAATAACTATGCACATGTAATGAATATAGATATGAAAATAGTACAAACTGTTCTTCATTGTGTTTTATGCAATTCCTCCATGTGTCACTACTTGGAACCTCTCAGAAAAGGAGTTATCGCAAAAATGGCATACCTTTTTGAATTATGGCTTCTTCTAGAGAGTGAACTTGTAGAGCGTGCCCCGCACGAAATATTTTTTGTGTGGATCTGAAAATTGTACACAAAATAATATGAGCTATACTCTAACCTACACATTTCTTCTTATTGAATTTGGATCAGGTATAATTTCTTTTTTATGATTTAACCCTAAACACCTATTTTAGACTAGTTTCACGACTAGCCACAAACCCTATTTTCCACGGAGTGTAAATCCAAACATAAAACGACCCACACGATGACAGTCACACCACAACTACTTGTATATGTTTCCTTAATGTCTTCCCAATTTCATGGTGTGAATCATTCTAGAAAAAACATTATTGTGAAAATGGTGAGATGACCTGTAGATAACATACCTTAGAAAGCATAATCAAAATAATTTATCCACCCTTGAATTTCAGACTTATTTACTTCACCTTTCCTCTGAAATTTGTCTTATATATCCTTTGGTTACCTGAGTAACCTGTAGATATTCAATATGCTCAATTGTGATAAAAGTGAGAGAGCCTTGCCTCTTATTTATACTCTCCAAGTAGCTTCCTTAGAAGCATCATCTAGGTCACTTTACTGACATAGCCACTTTGTCCACATAGTCACCTATGTCCAACTTTGCCCAATTTTTCACTTGTTCATGTATCCAATAGCCACTTGACCACTTAACCCAATTTCCTCATTTTAGGGTTAACCTTCTTATAATCACTTTCCATAATTAGAAAGTTCTCCATTTACTTTATTATTTAAATAATCCTCCTTGACTTTGTCACTTCACTTTATTATTTAAATAATCCTCTTTGGCTTTGTCACTTCACTTTATTATTTAAATAATCTCTTCTTTGCAAGCACTTTGACTAATTTGACCTTTTGGGGGTTTTAGATGACTCATGAGGGTTTTCCAACTTCACATGGCCATAAATCTCTAACCGTGAGGATTTATGTGATGTTCCACATACCACCGTAAATGGAATGACATGTACTATCTATATAGAATAGTCTTACCTGAAAATATATCAAAACACATACCATTATACATCAAACAAACTTGGGTCCATTACCCAAACCTTTGTGCTACCAGAATTAACTATCGGACTTTATTCAAGGGTTGAAATCAATGACAAACCATCTGATTAATAACAAATATCCCCCTTTGGCATTGATGGAAGCACTCTGATGAAATAGTGAAATCATATCACTCATGCTCCCTCTGGAACCATGCCTGTATCTTTGTGACCAATGCCCCCCCTAGAACCATGCTTCTATCCTCTACATCTGATAAATCTCTCCCCCTTTGTCATCAATGGAAAATGTATCTTTCCATTCGGGGTTGCTCCCCTTAACTGACTTGTCTGATATCCCAACATGAATTGTCATCTTTATGGTGCTTCCTTGTGTACATCTAAGAAATATAAGATAACTATTCAAAATAATTCATTTTGGAGTAGAAATAACTCCGACTCTCTAGTGAAGATACTCAAAGGATTCCCATGGAAGCGGTTTTGTAAAGATGTCTTCCACTTGTTCTTTTCTTCCCACATATTCAACTCTGATGTTCTTTTCTGCAACCTATTCCCCTAGAAAGTGATACTTGATTGGAATGTGCTTCATCTTGGAGTGCATCACCGGGTTCTTTGAGATACTGATGGCGCTTGAATTATCACAATAGATTGGAATGGGATCATCATACTCAACCTGCATATCTGTCAGAGTTTGTTTCATCCATAGAACCTGTGTACAACATGTTGTTGCTGCAATATACTATTCCTCGACTGTAGATAAAGATATCGATGATTGTTTCTTTCTTAGCCATGATACTAAACACTCACCCAAGTAGAACAATGCTCGACTGGTGCTTCTTCGGTCATCAATGTAACCTGTCCAATCTACATATGTGCAGCCAATAAGTGATAGATCCTTTCCTTTTGGATACCATAATCCAAAATCCTCTTTTCCTTTGATATATATGAAAATCCTCTAAACTTCTAATACATGTGATTCCTTTTGTGTTGCTTGAAATCGTGCCACTTGTCCAACTTCTTGCATTACATCTATTCTGGATGCGGTCACATATAGTAGGATACCAATCATTGACCTGTATTGCGTCTGATATGTAGACTTTGAATCATCATCTTTGCTCAACTTTCAACTGGTTTTCATGGGAGTGATAACTGGTTTGAAATCTTCCATTCTGAACCTCTTCAACATTTCTCTGATATACTTGGTTTGGGAAATAAAAATTCCTTGGTTTCTTTGACATATATGAAGACCCATAAAGAAGGATAGTTCTCCAAGTAATGACATTTCAAATTCATTCTGCATGCCCTTTGCAAATTTCTGGCTTAACTTATCGTCAATACTTCCAAAAATAATATCATCAACATAAATTTCAATTAATAAAATACTATCTTGAGCTACCTTAATGTATTGGTTGTTGTCTGCACTTCCTCTTCTAAACCCTACATGTTGTAGATATTTATCCAGTCTAGAGTACCATGCTCTAGGAGCTTGTTTTAGACAATACAAGGCCTTCTTTAATTTACACACATAATCTGTGTTCTATGACAATTGAAATCCTTCTGGTTTTTCAATGTAGACTTCTTATTGAAGTTACCCATTCATACAAGCTAATTTTACGTCCATTTGATACACTTTAATATTTTTGGAGCATGCATAAGCTAAAGAAATCAGATTGCTTCCATTCTGGCAATTGGGACAAATGTCTCTTCAAAGACGATTCCTTCAACCTATGTAGTTCGTTTGCATACCAATCTAGATTTGTTCCTTGTAACCTTTCCATCTTCATTCAATGTATTCATGTATACCAACTTTGTGTCGATCACATTCATATCCTTTGGTAATGGAACCAATTCCCGAGTGTCCTTTTTTTCTATTTGATCCAATTATTCATCCATGGCCTTATTCCAAAATTCATCATTGATGGCCTCTTCCAAATAGGTTTGTTCAATCATAGATGAGAGTGCTAGGTGTGTTTGCTTTGGTGAACAAATTATTCTTCTAGTCTCAACTCCTGCATCTTTTTTTCCGATAATCTGATCTGAAGGATGATTCTTCTGTACTCATTTGTTAGGTGTATTTGGAGGAACTTATTGAACTTTATCTTCTGCCTCTGTCGGATCTTCTTCATCTTCCCCTTCTACTTCTTTTTCATCTTATGCTTCTTCTTTGTAAACTTGTTCCATTGATTCATTTTATTCTTCCTTTAATTCTTCTCTACACATTTCATCAATTGTTATGTTGATGCTTTCCACAAATTTGTTCAATCTCAGGTTGTAACACTTGTATGCTTTCCTTGTACTTGAGTAACCAAAAAGTACTCCTTTGTCAGTAGGAGAGTCATACTTTCCCATTCTGCCATCTTCTCTTTTGATGTAACATTTTCTTCCAAAAACCCTAAAGTGCTTCACATTTGTTGGTCTTCCTTTCCATAGCTCATAGGGAGTTTTGTCAGTGTTATTTTCAAGCATTACTATTTTTTGAATGTGAACTATTGTATGCACTTCCTGTGTCCAAAAGATATCTATCAATTTGGAATCCATTAGCATTGTTCAAGCCATTTCCTTTACTGCCATGTTCTTTCTTTCAACAAATCCATTATGTTGAGGTTTCCTAGCAATGGTGAAATTCCTTTGTATTCCATGTTTGCTGCATTAGTCCATAAATTCCTTTGAAGTGAACTCTCCCCCATTATCAGATCTAAAGCATTTGATTTTTGAATCCATGTCATTTTTAACTATTTCCTTGTAGACCTTGAAGTTTTCAAAAGATTCTGACTTATTCCTGAGAAATCAAATGGTAGTCATTCTTGTATAATCATCAACCAATAACATAAAGTATTTATCACCTCTTAAACCCTTTGTTGTATTTGGTCCAACTACATCAGTATGCACAATTTCCAGTGGTCTTGTCATTGAATATTCTTTTGATTTAAACCTGGTCTTTGTTTTCTTTTCTTGTTGACAATGCTTGCATGAAGTGTTGGTTGGTTTCGTGATCTGGGGCATTTCTCTAACTTCTTCCCTTTTGATGAATTTGAAAAGGTTATCAAAATGTATGTGACCCATTCTTATGTGTCATAGCCAACTTTCATCTTCCTTTCCTAGGAAACACTTTTCATTTCCAATTTCACTTAATACAGATATGTTGCTTGAAGTTCTCACATCTGTTGCAATCAATTTTCCTAAACATTGTTTTCTTATCTCACACTTTTTTCAATCAAAAGTAAATTTATGACCTTGGTCACACATTTTACTCACACTTAGAAGATTATGTTTCATATCTTCTACTAGTAGAACATTTTCTACCTTGGTATTCTTGTTCCCAATTCTGATTGTGCCTTTTCCAATGATTTTAGTTGAAACATCATTTCCGAAGGAGATTGATCCATCTCTTTCCTTTCTTAATGTAAGAAACCTATCTCTATCACCTGTCATGAGTTTTGAACAACCACTATCAACATACCAACCATGTTTCTTCTCCTTATCTTGTAGAGTGAGTGTGCATTCTTCATTGCTATATTGATTTTGCTTTCTTATCCATGTCCTTTTCTGAGGTTCTTGTCTGTGACTGTTGCTGGTCTGTTGTGGTTCCCTAGGAGGGACTGTCATTTTGCAATGATTGGCCATGTGTCCAAAGTTGTTACATTTGTAGCATTTCACTTCAGTGCTCAAACATTCAAACCTGTTGTAACTTCTTCTCTGTGTTTCACTAGGCCTTCTTGGATAACCCTTTTGTGTATGACTTTCAAAGTTATTTATGTTCATGTTGTTAGCTATGCAATTCATAGCTTTATGTCCAAAATTATTACATGCATAACATAAACCCAAAAATATAGTTTGATACCTGGGAGTTTAAGAAATTCTGAAAGGAGGTACTCTTATGAATCCTTCTTCTTCCCGAGGCCTATCTGTTTCTGGCTGTCGTTGATTCTGAAATATGAATATTCTCGGTGGAAGAGTGTCCTTGTAATTTTCTTTGTATACCTTCCTATCCCCTTTGATTGTTTCTGCATAAAGTTTTGGATATATTTCTTATTCTGTTGTTATGGAGCTTGATCCCTTTTCTGTCTGATTGTATCCAATTCCAAACTTGTCATGATAAGGTTTTTGACTGCTGATAATGTCATTCAAAACTTTTGAGTTGTTCTACATATTTTTCTTTTGAAGATCCTTTCTTAATGTGACAATTTATTCTTCCAAATTTCCAATGATCATGTCTCTTCCTTCTAGCTGTTCTTTGAGTGCTTCTTCAATTCTTTTATCTTCTTAATTTGAACCTTCAAATTTGTGATCATTTATTCTAGTTCCTGAGTGTCTTCTTTCTTGTCTATTTCGGCTTGTAGTTTCTTGTTTTTCTTCTTTTCTCTTCTCAACACTTCTATAGCACACAAAAATTCTTCTTGGTAGTCAACTTCTGCCTTTTCATATTCTTCTTCGGCCTCTTTATATTCTTCTTCAGCCTCTTCATATTCTTCTTCAAAGTCTTCTTTATTAGAGTCTTCTAGTGCCATGAATATAACTCTTTCCTTCTCACTGTCACTGACTTCATCTTCATTTGATGATGAGATGTCTTCTTTGGTGCATAATCTTTTCTTGAAAACTTTCTTTGTGGTTATTTTTCCTTTATATGTTTGTTTTCTATTTGAGTAACCTTCATCGTTTCTCTTTTCTTATGAGGACATTTGTTATAAAAATGATCAATACCATCAAAATTAAAACAAATCAAAGGAATCTTACCTCTATACTTGTCGTTGGTTCCCTTGTTCAATCTTCTGACAAAGTTGGTTGCTTCTTCATCATCTTCTGAGATGTCATTGTTCCTACTATGTTGTTTTTATTTTTTCTTTCCCTTTTGCTTTGACCTTTTGGATGATTTGAAGGTTGCTTCTTTTATATATGGATTTTCATGTTCAGTTCTCATTTCATATGTTGTGAAGATTCCATGTAGTTCCTCCATGCTTATTGAGTTTAGATCTACTCTTTCTTCTAATGATGATATCTTAGGGTCAAATATCATAGGAAGATATCTTAGTAACTTTTGAACAATTATAGATTCTTTGATTTCTTCTCCCAATCCCAAGATTGCATTTATTGTTTCATCGACTTGTAAAAATTAAGCTGCAATGTTCTCATCTTCCTTCATCTTTAGTTGTTTGAACTAACCTCTGTAAGTTTGAACCTTTGTTGCTTTGAATTTTGAATGTCCTTTATAAATATTTTGAAGTTTGTCCCAAATCTCTTTAGCGGATTTAAAATGTGCAACATTGGTGAATATCGATTATCCAAGACCATTCAGAAGTGCATTTGTGGCTTTGGAATTATTCTGATCAAGTTTCATTGCTTTGTCATTTGTCGACGAAATTGTTGGTGGTGTGTATCCATCTACAATTGATTTCCAAATTTCAAACTCTTGTGCATGTATATATGTCTTCATCCTTATGGTCCAAATTGCATATGTTTTTCCATCAAACTGTGATATTCCATTTTTATATATGTTGTTTCTCTCCATGATCTACCTTTTAGTGGTTAAACTAATTTTTGAAGGAACCTGCTCTGATACCAATTGTTGGATTACTGAGAGGGGAGGTGAATTAGCAATAGAGCATATAATCCTTTTTAACCATATAATGCAAGTGTTATATCAATGTAGAATTATCATCCAATATTTGCAGAGTAAATAAACAATGAACAAATGAACAATCATACACATACACAGTACACCAGTGATTTTACATGGAAACCCAAAGCGGGAGAGAAACACATAATTTGTTTTCTTATATGTCTTGAAGAATTACATTCATTGGAAGCACCAACTTCCTTTGTTTTCCAGATGCAACTGGAAGGAGGATCCAACCCTTTAGTTTCTCAAGCTACAACCTGAGGGAAGCTCCAACTCCCCAATTCTCTGGCTACAACCCCCAATGTTCTCCAGCTACAACTGGAAGGTGGCTACAACAACCTGTCCTTGCCCCATCTAACCTCCCTGACATATAATTAGAATGATGGAACCAATGTCACACTATCATTATGAGATATACTATTGTAACCCTGTACCAATCAACCTGCACCAAACAAGCTGTACCAATAACCTGAACCATGCATCGACCATGCATCAACCTGTACCTCAACCTATAATCAACCTATACCATAAACAAGTGCATCAACCATGAACCAACCTGTACCTCAACCTGCAAATCTTCCTTAACTTTAACAATAAGAGACTAGCATTTTCATCAAACTTTACTTTAGTCTCACATGACTAGTTTTGGATTATTCAACAACCCTAACTTGAAATAATAATAATTATGCACTTGTATTGAATAAAGATCTAAAAATAGTAAAAAAAATTATTTAGTCTGTTCTATGCAATTCCTCCGGGTGTCACTACTTGGAACCTCTCAGAAAAGTATTTATAGCAAAAATGGCATACCTTGTTGAATTATGGCTTATTCTAGAGAGCGAACATGTAGAGCGTGCCACGCATGGAATATTTGTTGTATGGATATGAAAATTGTACATAGAATAATATAGACTGTACTCTAACCAACACATTTGGTCTTACTGAATTGGGATCTGTTATGAAGAAGTTATGACGTTTTTACCCAAAACACTTGTTTTAGACTAGTTTCAAGATTGGCCACAAACCCTATTTTCCATGGAGTGTGATGGGTGTTCTATATGCACTAAAAGCACATTAAAAACCCTCAATTAAATTTTCAACCCGGGGTAAGTAAAATTAGAGTTGTAGAAAAATATATGCCAAGGTATAAGGGTTGGTAGTAGTATAGTCTAACTAAGGAAGTGGCTATTTAAAGGCTAATCTATTCAAACAAAGTTATCTAATGAGAAAACCCTACTAAAGAAACTTAAAATAGGTAACCTAAGTACTTTTGAACCAAGGATCGATGGATAGTTCTAGGAAAACAAGTGAAAACCCTACTTGAAGCAAACTAGTTCAATCATAACAGTAAGCAAAAAGCAACTATTTAAGCATAACAATAAACAAATAGCAGAAACAAACTACTTTAACTAGCCTACCTAAATTCAATAAACAACTATCCTATGAAAGAAAGTAAATGAATAAACAACTATACTATTAAAGAAAGAATAGACAAGTAAGCAATTAACCTATTAAAGAAAGTGAACAACTAACTACCCTAGGATAACTTCTACAGCAAGTAAACTAAGTAAAACTACTCAATAAGCAACTAACTAAACCAAGAGACAAATGAACTCTATTCTTAATACAACTATTTCTAATTTACAAAAGGAAATCTACTTAATTCAAAGAAAGAAGAACTAAAAACTAACCTTTAATCTCTGATAAGAAAAATTGCTCTTTAATCTACCAAAGAAAAGACTATTTATCCTACAACAACAATAAAACTATCTTTTGATCTACAAAAGAAAAAAACTATCTTTTAACCTATGAAAACTCAAATATAGTTTTGATGGTTGTGTGAATGTCTCCGGTGTCTTATAATATCATGATGGCACTTGACAATGGAAGATAATTCAAGAGGTATATCCTTGATATTGATTTCAATGGCAAAGTGGAAAGTGTGAATTAAACAATCCAGTGAGAATTTAGCCATCATGGAAACAACGTTAATTACCCTGCATATTCATGTGATTATTACTCATGCATTAACCATCAACAACATAACGAGATTATAATTGTACTCTATGCTATGTAAGAAAAACTCATAACTACATCCAATCATTAACTAAAAAATGGAATGGCAACCTAAATCTAGGAAAAAAATTGCATATAGTGAAACTAAGCTAGACCTATTTCAACAACTCAAATTGCAAAAAGGAAAATGCTTGTAAACATAAATTAAACATGATTCTTAGCATATAAAAAGTAAACTAATGAATAAATTAAGTAACAACTAGTTAAGCAAAATCTAAACAACAATTAACTAGGAAATATACAAATAAAAACCAAAGCTAACCTTATCCATCCACTGAAGCCTTGTGAAAGAAAACATAAATTAAAATTGTGTTCTACTTTGTTTCAAACTATGTTTTAAACTTGATTTTAAAAGCATAAATAAAATACAATCTAATATATAATTGCACACGGGGTTATTGTATAAGTTTTCAAACTTGTTCCTACTAACTACAAAGTTTCTGCATATTAACAAAGGCCTTCATACTAACCTACAAAAGAGAACTAAACAATTAAACTATAACAACAAATTATATAACAAAGAAACAAAATAGCATTTCATGTACACGAAATAAAATAAAAGACATCTAATCTATGAAATTCATAAATAACACATAGAACAATTACCAGAGTGCTGGTGGGCCCCCCAGCAAGTCGTGGTCACTTCTCAAAGGCACACCATGAACTTAGCAAATCAATTTCACCATTAAAACTCAAAAACACAGTTTTATATAATTCTTTCAATGGAAAATGGCAAAAATTGAGGAAAAACGTATTTGTCTCTAACACACTACTTCTTCAGTTACTTCACTATTGTATGACCACTATGGTGGTATTTATAATCTTTACAGACCAAGAGGTCGGCCATTGGAGGGTCTAACCTCTTCTATAAATAGTAAATTACATTAATGGTGCCCTAATTGCTGAAATGGAGTGAGCCAATAATCTCCCTGCTTAACAACCCAAACTGAGTTGTCAAAAGTTCAATAGCTGGAGGGGGAAAGCACGAGAAAAACCCATGTTCCTGATTCGCCCATCACTAGCCTCCAATACCATAACTGCCAAATCTCCCATCATTCTTTTGCAGGACGGAGTGTCGGACCGGGTACCGGATTGAGTACCAGATGGAATGTCGAACTGAGTGCCGCAAGCAAAAACATGATGCGATTTTCCCTGTAACACCAAAAAATGTGAATTAGATATCTAGAAACATAAAATCATACTGAATCATACTCAAGATCATCATAAAACATGAATTATGCATACCTAGTGTGGATCATAGTGTTTTGGCACAAAATCCCTTAAAAAACTTCTCCAAAACATGAAAACACATATATACATTCAACAAAAGTATCTAATAAACGTCATAAAATTGATCATATCTCGGGCCCAACATTACCCCCACACTTACGATTTTGTAGGTCCCACTGCAAATAAAAAATAAATTACCCCTCGTGACTAAGCTTGTTGAGGAGGATCAACGTTGGAATGTTCTCCTTTTTACTGTGAAGACTTTGCCTTATGCCTCTTGTCTTGCTTCAGTTGTGCTCTGAGGCTACGGTTGGATTTGGTCATCTCATCAACCAACCGTTGAAGAGAGTTTACCTTTGCTTGGAGGACTGCATTATCATGATGAAGGTGTGTGTCTATTGTATTCCTTTCTTCCAACTGTTGGAGGATATGAGAATTCTCTTTCTGTAGCTTCTCAATGGCTGGGGGAGAATTAGTGATTTCAGAGGAAGATTTAGATCCTTTGAGATATGTGGACAATCTATCATTCTTAGGATCTAGAGTGGGCATGGTTCAAGTAGGAGTAATAGGGGATTTATAAGGAGAGGTAGGTTCTAATTTTGTATTTCTTTGTGGCTCTAATCCATCCATAGAAAATTCCCTAAGTCTCTTGCGAGGGCTCTCAATATCGAAGGACACCTGGATAGGATCCGAAGTAGGCAGGGGTTTTGCATAAGGTTTTTTCTTTGTGCTCCGGGTACTTTTCTGAAAGGGTCCTTTACCAAATCGATTGGCTCCCCTCCTATTTGTGGGAACTATGGGAACATATTGTTGAATCAGTTCTTGGAGGTTTTTAGGTGTGGGATCAAGAGAGATTGAAGGCATTGGGGGGTTAGCAATAGGCCTCTTTTGATCTTTACTCTTGGTCTTTTTACTTGACGAGGAAGCAGGGGTGTCAACAAGATTTTTGTATTGTTTCGGTAAAGAGATGGTTTGTGCAAGGGGGTTTGGAGTTCTTGGAGAGAAAGGCTTGGATGGAGAGATAGTCCTTTGGCCAAGTGGATTTTTTTCGGTCTTAATCATCGAGTGAGGGTTTGCAAATTGTTAGATAAATGCATCCGAAGTTTTCCCCTGTCTCTCTAGTTCGGCTAGAACAATGATTTTAATTAAGCCATGGTGAAAGAGGCTGTTTTGGGGGTTATTTACATTTTTCCTCCCTTGAGAGGACATTTTCTCCAAGATCTTTATAAAGTAGAAGGGAGAATTTAAAGGTTTGTTGAATTGAAAATGAGATAGCAATATGAAATGATAGGCTTTGAAAGTGGAATATCTACCTTTTCATGTGATTAACCTCGTGAAGACGATGAGAGGGTTGATCAATTCATCATTTATCCATTCCTTAGAATATATTTTTGCTCCTGAAATGTTCTGGAATTCAGGCTTAAAAACCCTGTTATAACTTGAGCGCAGTAGCTGGTGGTTTTTGAACCATCTATATCACATTATTGGAAGCTTCATGGCTACAACAATGGACTTTTATGAGTCCCCAAAGGATAGATACCCCACGCTCACTGTATTCCCATCAAAACTGAGGGAAAATTGCATGGAGATTCCATCATTGTGGCCCTGCAAGTTAGACAAAAATGACCCCCAGCCTGCGCACAAAAACACCTCTCTGCATTGTGAAAATTCAGGAATGGAAAAAATATTTGCATAGGAAGAGGGTTCATACCTCTTGGGCATTGCGATGAGGTGAAGAGATGGACATAGGATAAATTCACAAAGAGAGGGTGCGATCGGACCAAATGATGGCACAAATTGAGCATGAGCCAAATGTGATTTAAATAGGGGAAGAAATGGCAGAGGCTGGGCGCGATTTCTTAACACAGGGAAAGGAAAATGGAAAAGTGAATTGCGATAATAGGTTACCCAGCTCACATTTGAATTCTCCTATGGTGGAATTGGTTGGAAACATGCGCGCACAAGCTGCCATGTGTGGGAAATTTTGAATTCGAAGGGACGTTTTTGGGGGAAAATGATGTGCAGTTAGATCAATGTACAAGTCTTTTGACTTGGACATTTGATCATGAACATATCTAAAGCATAATCAATCTTAATTTCCTGCAACCAAATTAATTAAATGTCATTGAATCCTTGTTACCTGGAATTGTGGACAGTTATTGGTCTATGAATTCATATGGCGCTTCATTCGTCACTTCATATGACACCTCATACGGAGCTTCATACGACACCTCTGTGTTAAATACATTTTTACCACCTGTAATGGATAGACTGGAATATTGAAATTTTTTTGACAGTCTTAGTGGTCAAGAGTAGAGGCATAATGCTCCATTGTTGTTGATTTTTCCACCATGTTCACTCAATCCATTTGCATAAGACATGTAATGTCAAAACCCTACAATGAACAACTTATAGCGAGCATAAGACGTATAATGGAAAACCTACATTGTACAACTTGTAACAAAAATAAACCGATAGGGTGGTCTCTTAAGTATATGTTCAAAAATTTATAGCACACGAGAGTTTAGCACTTCAAAAATAAAATGACTATTGATGTAATAACATGTATCAAGGAAATAATACAAAAATTCTTACAAAGATTTATTTCTCTAGATAATGATCATTTGTCAGCTCATGAACCCCTCCCCTACACCTAAGTATTGTGACACCTCACAATCAAAAGTATAGGAAACTAGTTCGTTCCCCCAATAGCTGAAGATTTATAGTATGTCAAGTGTAAATATAAATTTCACAGATTGGTCTGATGAGATGGTTAGAAGATGGTACCACCTATAGGATAAGAGATCCTATATATAGATAAGAAGAGGTAGGCAAGAGAGTTTTAAGATAGTCTTACAGTTATTTCCCAATGGCAAGTTTATGGAGTTCATTAACCTTAGCTTAACCATACACACTTAATGTCATCTTTGTCTGCAAGTAATGTCGTACATCAGGACAAGTTTAAATTTATTATTTATTTTTTGTTAGATTACCATCCTCGCTAGGTAGAATGCCTCGCTACCAGCTAGCATGTTCAATACTCCGACGGGTTTACCTAGTCATACCATAGGCCAGTACCCACTGCTAGCAAACATGTTCAGTATCCTGGCGGGTTAGCCTTTTACACCCTCAAAGATTGGCCCTCCATCTTTTAAGATTTTAGTATAAGATTGCTTTATGCAAGAAGATGGGGGGACAGCTCTGAAAACAACTTTTTCTTTCTTTCTTTTAATTGGGATGGTATTTATGTTAGAGGATGACTTTTTGTTATATTACTTAGTTATTTTCCTGATGTAACGGGTACTTAATCAGATGTGGCCTATGTAAAGATATGATATAATCTAGTTATTTAGTGTGTAGTGGATGGTACCATTGAGAAAGAAAAAAAAGGTATATCTTTTCTCAACTCACTTTCTTCTTTTGTAGTTATTTTGATTTTTCCATGACTAACCGCTAGTTAGACCTCCTTGTTACTCTTTGATAAAGACACTTTAGTCACTTACTCAGGTTTCTTGGAAAAATTGTACAAGAGACCTCTAGGCTTGATAGTTATGGTATCACTTCCTTATATAGTGGTGAAGAGTTTCAAGAGAAACTACTTTTCAATGCCTTAAGAAAATAAAAGTTTTTGCAAAAATATGGCTAATTACAGTAAGTCAATATTCATTTGATGCTTAGAAAACAAC
The DNA here is from genome assembly GCA_032191745.1 of Picea mariana. Taxonomy (NCBI): domain Eukaryota; kingdom Viridiplantae; phylum Streptophyta; class Pinopsida; order Pinales; family Pinaceae; genus Picea; species Picea mariana. The sequence continues at coordinate 6,950 of JASDQU011311215.1, read as the reverse complement.
AAAATTCAAGTGTAACATTGTTTTGAAATATTTCCTTGAAGTTGTCTACTCCTGGTGAAATAAATACTTACAAATATCTTTAGAATTTCCTTATTAACAAAATTCAAAAAATTATTTACATATGTACAGTAGAAAATTCAGAAAAAAATTCAAGAAAAAGGGGGGACTTCCCCATATACTAAGGCCAATGCCTTGTCCGTTGACATGACCTGTAGAAAATCATCTTTGGAAATGGGATTATGATAAAATTTTAGTCTGTGTCCATTTACTACAAAGGAGACTTGTCCATCATCATTTTTTTTAATTTAAATACCTCCATTGTCATATACAGTGTCTACCTCGTAAGGGCCCAACCACCGGGTGGTGAGTTTACCTTTGAAGGTTTTGAATTAGGAATCAAACAACAGAGCCCAATCACCAGGTTGGAAGTGTTTCTTCTTAATAAACTTGTCATGCCACTTGCTCCTCTGGTTTTGGACTAATATTGTCCATTGAATGGCATCTTGCCTGATTTCATCCAACTCATTCAATTGTAGGGCTCATTGCTTCCGAGCCTCAACTAAGTTCAATCCCAATTCTGCGGCAATACGAAAGGTCCTTACTTGGAATTTTATTGGTAGAAGTATGTGTTTCCCATACACTATCTCATAAGGGGTATTCCCAGTGGTGTTTATCCAGGTGGTCTGGTATGCCCACAATGCCTCTAAGAGCCTATCAGCACAATCCCGGTGATGTAATTGAAAAATATTGGTCAAAATGGCTTCTATAACTTTGTTTGTATATTATACCTGACCAATGGCTTGTGGGTGATATCGAGAAGATTTATAGTGTTTAATCCCATATTTCTCTCTTAGCTCTCTCATTAGCTTGGAAGTGAATTGAGTTCCTTGGTATGTAACAATTTCACGAGGGACACCGAAGCAGGTAAATATGTCTTCATAGATGAATTCGACAATAGACTTTTCTGTATCCATGAATAGGGATTTTTCCTCTACCCACTTGGTGACATAGTCCGTACAAACCAAAATATAGTTCTTTTTATGGGACATGGGTGAAATTGGTCCTACAAAGTCGAGGGCCCATTTTTCGAAGGGTTCTATCATAACTTGGGCATGCAAAGGCATTTCGTCAGCTGACGTAGGTCCTCCTATCCTTTGGAAAATATCACAACTTCTCACATACTTGGCAGCATCTTTGAAAATGATAGGCCAATAGTAACCTGAATGTAACACCTTATATGTTATACGTTTTTCAAAAAAATGGCCACCACATGGTCCATCATGACAACTTCATAGTATCTCTGGTACCTCATCCTCTTGAACACATCTACGAATAATCAAATTAGGACCTGTGCGAAAAAGGTCATGACCAACCCAAGAGTAATTAACACTCCGTGTAATCATTTTCCGCTTTTCATGAGGTGAGAAATGAGATGGTAACTTCCTAGTAGCCATATAGCTTTCCATATATGAAAACCATGGGGTATTGACAGAAAGGGAAAAGAGGTGCTCGTATAGGAAACTATCACCTACAGGGATATCATCATCATTTTTTATACGGGAAAAAAAATCATCTACCACATTATCCTTTCCAGGTCAATCAAGCACAACGATATTAAATTATTGCAATAACAAGAGCCACCTAGTCACTCGACCATTAGTTATGGGTTTGTTCATGAGAAATCTAATGGCAGAATGATCTGTATGTATGAATACTTCGTAACCTGTAATGTAATGACAAAACTTGTTGATAGCATGAACAATTGCCAAGAATCCCTTCTCGGTAACTGTGTAGTTTAGCTCGACAGGGGATAAGTTCTTGCTCACAAAATAAACGGAATAGGACTATTGGTCCTCTTTCTACCCTAATACCCCTCCTATTGCAGTGTCGGAGGCATCAATGGATATGTGAAATGGGAGAGTCTAATTGGGCCCTCTAAGTACTGGTTCCATAGATATCTTAGCTTTCAGGATTTCAAAGTCAGTTTGACACTGCTCAGTCCAAACAAAATCAACATCTTTTATTAGTAATCCAAACATAGGTGAAACAATCTTTGTAAAATTTTCAATAAACCGTCGGTAGTGTTAGCGCTCTGTAAATTTCCTAGAGGTTGTTAGAAAGAAGAAATCTACGAGAGGTAACTTTATCCAACCTCTTTTGAAGCTAGGATCTAGCCCTTCCAACTTCAGAGAGGGATCTCTCTATATGATTTAGATATGTTTCAAAAAAATTTAAATATTAGGCTAGGCAAATAAATAAGCTGGTTTTGTTGTTGCAGTGTTTGTTGAGTTGGCTAAGATAGTTTACACATCCATTGGGCTATGGGGTCCATGTTGTAAAGATGAAATCCAAACCAGAAAAACAAAGGAAACTTTCACAGGGCGAGATAATATAATCACTGGATTCTTTAGTAGCATAAATGAGGAATAGCAGAAAAGATAAGAAAGACAATTACAACAAAGAAGGAGTTAAGAATTTCTTTATTGTAAAATGAGAAGATAAAACACTAAAATCTTTTAAGTCAGAAACATGGTATACGAGATAAATCCTGCAATGTTCGTTACTTCCAAAGATTAGATTTAGAAAATAGTGTGATAACAAAGCGAGAATAACATTTAACTTAGAGAGAAAAACATCAACAGTGAATACACATAAGAATTCTGTAAAATGCCTCTTTGTATTAATGGAAGATCTCTTCAAATATATTATAGTCTGATAGCTTGCAGGGTGTGAAGATCAACCACCCTCAATACTTCTAAAGATGGATTATTTATAACTCGAAATTACAAACAATCCTGTCATCAAAGATCAGGACGTGGTAAATCCATTTTTAGCCTAACTAACTTAACAAATTTCAGAAATCTAGGAACTGCTTGATGATGTGTCACAACTGCATGCTGTTTACTGGGTGGACCATTGGTGAGGCCTCTGCATGACCTCATCTAACTGGACAAATGACTAGGCTGGGATATCTCATCTACTACTCGATCAGATCACAGAGTTCTTCCCATCGGAGATGACTGGGAACGTTGACTTTGAGTAGCCTTTGATAAACTTCATCCATTTCTATGTACTTGGAGAAGGTAGGTTTGGTGATGAAGATGTATCGAATCTCATGCTGAATACTAATGTCCCACTGAAGCACATCTAGAAATGCCTTGCCAGTGATGCTTCCTTGAATTCCTGAAAACTTTGAACTGTCCTTAGCCACATCGGCCAGTATCTTTTTGTAGTCTGGGAGTGTCATCAATTTGTCATTGATTACCTTCAGACCAGGAAGACCTTTCTTCTGTAGAGCCTCAATCTTACTAAAAAACCTTTGTACCCCTAGTTCCATGGCCTGAACCTTTTCTTACAGCTGAATCATTAATCCTTTGTTGGTCAAAACTCTTTTGACCTCATGGATGGTCTCTGCTCTATCTTCAATTTTCATCTCTTCCAACTCCTCCCTGGTCTTAGAATTTAGGAACTTGATGATTTCATTAGCCTGTGTGGACATCTCTCCCAATTCCGATCTGATCTTCTCAATGTCTTGTTTGCTTCTCTACACCAACTCATTTTGCTCAAACATCATCCGTATCAATGGCCATATCTCGTTCATAGACTTGGTGATGTCTGTCCAGATGCTTTCTTTAACTTCGGCCAGAGTTTTACTTGCCATTGTTTGCTTCCGGAGCTGTTGTAACTCTTGATTGAGCTGGTCTAACACCTTATTTTCCTTGGAGAGGCTGATCTGATAGGAAGATTTGAGTTCCTGAAGGTTTTCAATCTCCTTTTTGAGCCTACTAATCTCTGTTTCCTGTAGGTTCATCTCTTCCATAGATTTGGCCAATTCGGCTGTCTTTTCCAGAGATGTTAGTGGATTTGTTGATGGGAATTCTGTTACTGATGTTGTGCTCACCCCTGAAAGTGGGACTGCACTCAATGGAATGACTTCCATTGGCTTCAGTTGTTCTTTCTCCTTTACTAGCTTCTCCATCTCAGCTTCCATTTCCTTTAGTTGTGCATTCTGCTCCATGACTAGTTTGAGCATTTCGTCTTTTTCTCCTTTCGTCTCTGCTATTTCCTTCGCATGTGAATCCTCTGTTGGTGGGAGTTTCAATTGTTTCCTTAAGGAGTCTATGTCGACATTTTTCTTTTTAATCATCTCCTGGGTTGCTTTCACATTCAAGGGATCGTACCTGATCTTAAGGACCAATTCCTCCAAAGTCTTGATCCTGTTGTCCTTGGCAAATGACGATATCTTCTCCAACTTCAACTATGTTTGGACATTGTTCAGGGACACTTGCAATTTGGATGCAGTAGTGGAAGCATGTGCCAACGTATAGAAAATCATTTCTCTTGTTTGCTTGTGCAGATCCATCTGATCGGCCGGATGCACATCCTTAGTCTGGAATTCGAAAGTGGCCCTTTTGTAATCAGTGATTACCTTTGGATCTGGAACCTGTGCTTGGAGGAATTCCATATGCATTCTTCCCTTCTCAGTGTCAAATTCCGATAGCAACCTATGTTGTGCAGTTGATGTCTGCTTCCAGAATTGGGCACGAGTGCTGCTGGTCAGAGTCTGATTCCTTTTCTTGATCAGATTGTATTTTTCAAAGATACTCAACATCGGTCCTGCATTGCCTGGCTGGGTGGTTGATGGAGTATCTGTAGATTTCTTCGGCAATGCTGAGGTTATGATATGCTGGAGGCTTGCACTGAGGGGCGACCTATCAACCTTGGTCACTGTAGTAGATGGGACTTCCTTTTCCCCAGTTGGGTCGGGAGCTGAACTAGTTTTAAACCTCTTGGTATGCAATTGGAATTCTTTTGACGATACTTCAGTGATAGGCGCAGACAAATCTTGCCTAGGCCTTTTCTCTTTCGGAACTTGTGGTGTGGTTGTTTGTGATACAGTGGCCGGGGGATCCGGCTATTCTGCTTCAACCAAAGTGTTTGGTTCCCAAACTGTTTGGTTTGCAAATTTCTTGACTTCGGGCCTAGATTCGTGGACATACATGATATTCTTATTTTTCATCCTCATATCAAAGATAATTCCACACGGATCGTAGTGCCATGTGAAACTCGTGATGGACTTTATTTCTTTCAACACCTTGTCTGCTTCCTCTCTGATGCCACAATTGTTGCAGATGAAAGAGCCAATCTGCCCTTTGATTCCGAGCTGTTGATTTTTATTTAGAGACACAAAATGAATATCATTAGAGTTTATCATCTGCCTTATGTACTCCAGAGCAAAAATTCTGACAGGCAGGTATTTAGGAAGATTATACGTGTCCAAGTCGCACCCATATACTCTGATCTCAGTGTGATATTGGTATAAATACCAATCACTAGTCTTGTTGTGATCCGAAAGATGCAGGATCTTCTAAACTTCATCATTAATCCTAGGCTCGGGCCTACCACTAAGCATACCTACCACTGGGTGATAGAATTGCTCGATGAACTACTTGAAACTGAACTCTGTGGAATTATGCTTGAGCAAGGAGGTCCATGCGGTTACTGCCTAGGGTCTCCCATCTCCGTCCATATTGTGCATGGAAAAAGAAAATTTGTTTGCTTGGAAGAAAACGAACAAGTACGACAGTATTGAAGAATACTGGAACATGCCTTCCGTGGTGAAATTGACAAACTGTTCGTGAATATTGTTCGCCAGGAACGTGCTGAAGTCAAACTAGGTAGTGGGCTTCTCATCAGCGGAGAAAATGGACAAAAATCCCATAATGGGTTCATCTACCCACTGATCCGAATAATAACCCAACAAGGCGCATAGGGATGAGATGATCTGGTTTCCTTTGGTTGAAAACATGGAAGAAGGATAAGCGGATTTGTAGCGGGGAATTGTGCAGATGGTGGGAGGAAAAGCTCAAATATTTGAGCACTTCGGGGGGAAGTCATCTTCTGGTATAATTCTATTAGAATTTCAAGGCTAAAAGGTGATGCGGAGTCAGCTCGAGGTATTTGCATCATTTGGTTGATGGTTTCAGGCGTGATGAGGAAAAGAACTTCTCCAGACGAGGAAATGATGGCTCTTTGCTCGGGAATGTAGTGGGCTTGGCACTTGAGGGAAAATTCTGGAAAAGGGTGAATCTGAGGAAAGATATACAGGGGTAAGTTGGACTCCCAGAGTCCAATTTCGTCACTTTGGTCCTGGAAAACTTTTTTGAGCCATGACTGGAGGTCTGCAAAATCAAAATCGCACTTTGTACCTACAATTAAGCGATCTTTGTCGGCCAGTGGAATCCTGTCAAGGTCAATAGGAGGCGGGAGAAATGGATTCTCCTCTCATTCTGCTTGTTTTGACTTTGGCGTCATTACTGCAACAGTACCTGCAAAAAACAATGTTAGAGGGGACGACTGTAGGTGGGGCCGACTGTCTGAATGAAGAAAAATGGTGTAAAAATTCTCTAGTGCAATGAGTGGGTAAATGGTGAAAGAAAGAAGAGTGAGGGTAGTTTTATGTAAGCGGGTGTCTGCTGGGCGTGGGGGACAGGTCAGTTGGTTAGTATATAGGTTATCCATTAATAAATGGCCAATGAATCACTTAGAGTGTGAGATGGCAGGTGACAGTGACTGAGGAATACGGATGGGTGAAGTGGCAGTTACCTATTGGGGTAAAAATAATGGTGAGGGGTCTTGCCACGAGTGAATGGGGGGAAGGACTGATAGACATTATGGGATGTGACTCCTTTGGAAAGGTGGATGATGACATCAAGAGGTGAAGAAGATATGTCAGACAGTAGGAGGTGGTGGGACTCAGGACTGGTAGATTGATGCCACGTATAGATAGGGGCCCGTCAGAGGAAAGATTCCATTCTGGACCCCCCCCCTCAGCTAAAGGCATATCAGTTTGGGGGGTCCGAAAAACACCTTGAGTCGTTGATCTGTGCGGTAGATTTTTGATCGTAGATCTATGCGCATCCTTTATCACACATTTCGGACCCCCCCCC
>JASDQU011311214.1:0-25143 GCA_032191745.1 Picea mariana | reverse complement strand
ATGAAGAGCCCGAGTACACCATCATCAATACATCATCATGATGACCAAAATCATGGGTAACACCCCTCCGAAGGGTCTTATCCGCCTTTCACCGGAGGATCCGTCCCTCATGGCATTACTCAGTCTTTCACGCCTAATTACCAGATTCCTATGGGCGAACAATTCAACCATGGGGGCCAACCTCAACCCTCATTTGGGGGCCAAACACAACCCCTGTTTGGAGGCCAAACACAACCCCTATTTGGAGGTCAAACCCACATTGGAACACAACCCCTGTTTGGAGTTCAAACCCCAATTGGGACACAACCTCCGATTGGAGGACAACCCCCACCTACCTCACCCTATGGGAAGAACATACCTGCAGCCTTGGCCCAGTATTGGAACTTTCTTACCCAAGGTAATCCTTAATCGACTGGGGGGAAACAACCCCAAGCTAGCTCTTTCATACCCCCTAGTACATGCCAGCCATACCCAGGTCCTTCCAATCCCATTTTGGGTTCGAATGTTCAATCTAGTGTCCCTTTTCAAGGGAACATCCCTAATCAGTACAACCCTACGGGCTACCTGCCTCCACACCCACACCCGAGTCTACCAGGATCTTCGTATCACATGCAAACTGCTTATAGTTCTACTGGTATATCGACGAGACTTCCTCCACAAATTCACCAGTACCCTCATGTGAATAGACAATTACCCTTCTTAGCCACTCTGAATCTACCTGACTTGTCTAGGATCTTGAATGACCCCATCCTACATTCTTCTCATTGGCCTATCATACTGGCCAAGTTACCATCCGACATTCCCAAATTCGATGGAAAACCTGTAGAGGACCTAAAAATCCATGTCATGACTTTTCACCTTTGGTGTTCATACAACTCTTTGATGGACGACTCCATTCAGTTATGACTCTTCCAGCGAACTTTTACGGGTTCGGCTACAAAGTGGTATATAGAATTACCACGAGGTTTCTTCCATGACTTCAACACCTTAGATATGTCTTTTCTCACACACTACCAACTTCCAATCCACTATGAAATAGGAACCGCGATTGTTAGTTCCTTCAGGAAAAATAAATCCACTCACATCTCTGATCACATCCATGAGTGGCAAAGAAGATGACGTTTGATTAAACTCAATCTTCCAGATCAGTTATTGGCAGAGTGGTTCACAAAATCATTTGTGAATAAAATATCTCATGAAATTTCCATGAGTGGAGTTGTCACAGAAGATCATGCGATCAGTCGTGATCAATACTTAGACCTCGTTTATTCACAAATGGGTACTCCTTACGACTTACTCCTTGATGCTCCTCATCCTTCTACCATCTCTACCTCAAACACTCTTGCTGCCTCTCATGTGGCTGATGGTGTGATTGGCACTTTCCATGCTCAACCTCAATCTACGTAAGCCTCTCCCACCAACCCCAAGTCTAATGCTTCTAATGTCCAGAATGCTCCAACTCCTAATCCTTCCACCGACAAAACTGTTGAGGTAAACTTTGTTCAAACTACCTCTGTCGGAAAGAATAAATCTTAAAAAGGAAAGGGTAAGAACAAGGAGGATAAAAATAATCAACAATCCGACAAAACCAAAACACAACCTACTGATGATAAAGATAAGTGTAAACCGATATATCCTTGCCTTATCTATGGTCATGATCACTACACGAAAGATTGTCCAAGACGTGATGAGGTCACTAAATTTCTTCAAGGGACCCCGAAGCCTCCCACACCTATCGTTTTGTCACAACCTTTCCCTTCTCAACAACAGACCCAATTGGTCATTCATGACCAAGCCTCTCCCTCCACCACTTCTTATGTCCTCATGTGTACCGATGATTCAAAAAAGAATGATATTTCCATCACTACTCAGGACAAAGATTACTCTCCCTCAAAGGAGAAGGTTGACGATATACCACCTTCGTTGGTACAAACGACTCCCTCGATTTCACCTCCCAACAGTCCTCTTTATATCGAACGATCGGGCCTCGATACAGTCCTCCGCCCTCCTCCAAAGGGCATTGTTCGAAAATCTGCCTTCAACCCTCATGTGTGTGCTACTAAAAAATACAGCATTGTAGAAGATCTTGCACAAGCACCCTCCGCAATGTTAGCTCTCGAAGTCCTTCAAAGTTGCCCCATGCAACGGAAGGCTATGTTAAAATATATTGGTGGAATCAACCCCACGGATATAAATTTGATAATGTTTGACCTGGAAGATCACATTCTAAGGTTACCTCCTCAACTAGCATTTCAGATACAAGTTGTCATCGAAAACAAGAATATCTGCAGAACCATTATTGACGAGGGCACCTCGATGTGCATCATGTCCATTACTTGTTGGAAATCCATTGACTCTCCTCCTCTCACTGAATCACACAACACACTCAAGGCCTTTAATGGATTTGGTTTTAAACCCTACGGTGTTCTTCCTTTGTTGCCTATTACGTTAGAAGGAAAAACAGTCAACGTTGAGGTCAAGGTCTTTGATGCGCCTCTCGATTACAACCTCTTACTTGGCTGGAGCTGGATTGATTCCATGCATGCAATTGTCTCCACACTTTTCCGCATGTTACATTTCCCACACCAAGGAAAGGTGGTTACTGTCGACCAACTGGCCTTCTTTAACTTTGATTCTCGTACTAGCAACGTACCTTTCATTTTGAAAACACCTCCCGGGTATGAGAATGTCGATGTGGGTCTTCTTAATGATTCTACTTTGATGGGTACATTACCAATCCCACCACCCGACATTCCTCCTCCATTTGTCACCTCAATCAACATGATCTCTACCTCTGTCCATGAAACCCTCACGTCTCACGACTTGTGGATAGTACCCAACCCTCGTGATTATTTTCGCTATGGCGAGAAAATACCTTTGAATCTGGTTGAATCCGCTTATCAATCCATTCAATTGGAAACCCCTTCTACCCCCTCTATTGGTGATTCATCTCCTGATCCATTTCACGTCATTTTCCCTACAGAAAATATGATTATGTCGGTTATGTCCATGGAGGATACCCCATGGGACGATGGGAATCATCGTTCCATTCTCTTCCTTGAAAAACACACCATAGAGAACTACCAATGGATTTCAACTTCATTGACCATTGTGGTCATTTCCTCTGTTCCCAAGTCAACCCATGATGTGCTTTACGAAGGGAACTTGATTAATATTTCACCCACTATTCCTCTTGACATATCCGTTAAACCTGGAGTTGTCGAAAATGTTCATATTGGATCCACTTGTTCCGAAGATGAATTTGTCACGTACAAAGCTCTTTTTCAAGAATTTTGTGACATTTTCGCTTGGAGCTATGAAGAGATGCTGAGCATTGACCCCAATATCGTTGTACACTAAATTAAGACTTATCAGAATGCTAAACTCGTTCGGTAGAGACTTCACCCAGTCCACCCCCGTAAAGCCTCCGCTATCAAGATTGAGGTTGAAAAACTTCTCAAGGATGGCTTTATCTACCCTATGGCTTTAACCGATTGGGTATCTAATCTTGTTCCAGTCAATAAAAAACAAGTCATGATCCACGTACGCATCGATTATAGGGATGTTAATAAATCTTGTCCCAAGGACAACTTTCCAACCCCCTTTGTTGACCAGATCATCGATGATTGCACCGGGAGTGAAATCTTCTCACTAATGGACGGTTTCTTTGGCTATAACTAGATCAACATTCTACCCATGGATTAACACACAACTACTTTCATTTGTCCTTGGGGTACTTTCGCCTACAGGAAACTGCCTTTTGGTTTAAAGAGCATTTGTGTGACTTTTCAACGTGCCATGTCTTATGCTTTTCATGATATAAATTACATTGTACAACCCTATCTTGATGATCTACCAGCGCATTCCATGCATCGCCAAGACCACCTAGCCCATCCCCGAGCCATTTTCCTTTGTTGTCGTTACTACCGTATACATTTAAACCTGCACAAATGCATTTTTTGTGTGGAGTCTGGCCGACTTCCAGGCTTTATTGTGTCACGTAATGAAATTAGGGTGGATCCTTTGAAGGCTGAGGCCATCCTTAATCTACCTTCTCCTTCCACCTTATGCCAACTCCAAAGTTTGCAACAGAAGGAAAAATTCTTACGTCGATTCATTCTAAATTATGCTGAGTTAACATCAGGATTCACTCGATTGTTGAAGAAAGGTTTTACATTCGTCTGGGATGAGACTGCAACCAAAGCCTTCGATGCTTTAAGACTTGCCCTGACACGTACACCACTACTTTTCCCACCTGATTACAGTCGAGATTATTTCCTCTACCTAGCCACTTTAGACTCTACCATCTCTATGGTTTTAGTCCAATAAGATGATTCGCATGACGAGCATGTAATTTATTATTTGAGTCGGAATCTCACCACTACCGAAGCCAAATATCTACATGTGGAAAAACTGGCCTTGGCATCTATTCAAGTTGTCCAATGTTTTCGTCACTATATCCTTTTACGTAAGACCACCATTATTTCTTCTTGCAACCCTATGCAACACATTTTGACATGCCAATTGCTAGGGGGAAAGTACTCCAAATGAATCGTAATCCTCCAAGAGTTCGACTTAGAGTTTGAATGCACTAAGTCGAAGAAGTCACTAGTTTTTACTGAACTGATATGTGACCTTCCCCTTGCTAAAACAAAAAATGTGGCAGAGGATTCTTTACCTGAAGAATCCCTCTTTCTGATCATCTCTGATGATGCTTGGTATGGAGATATCATCATTTATCTCCATACTCAAACTTTCCGACCCGACCTCTCTAGTAAAGACCATCGTCACATCCGCTATCAAACCCATCAATACATCATTCTCGACGACACTCTTTATCGTCGTGGTGTTGGCACTATTTTCCAACACTGTCTCACCTTTGATGAGGCTGAGAAAGCTTTGAATGACTGCCATTCTGGAGCATGTGGTGTTCATATGTTTGGGTATGCCACTGCCCAAAAGATCTTATGAGTAGGGTAATTCTGGCCTTCTTTGTTTAAGGATTGTATAACCATTGTCTAGAAGTGCCATGCTTGCCAAATGTATAACAACAAAATAAGATCTCATCCCGCTCCCTTACATCCTCTATTTTTCGTTGGACCTTTCGCTAAATGGGGTATCGATTTCATGACATGTAACCCTCACTCAGCCGGGGGGCATGGATACATTATCATAGTCGTGTATTATTTCACGAAATGGGCTGAGGCGATGCCTACATTCGATAACATGGGAAAAAATGCAACCCTATTCATATTCAATCACATCATCACACAATTTGGAATCCCACAGGATATTGTCACTAATCACGGTAGTCACTTTCAAAAATTCATGATGTCCAAGCTTACAGAAAAGTTGGGTCTTCGACATGAAAACTCAACCCCCTACTACCCGTGGGCCAATGGCCAAGTTGAAGCGATAAACAAAGTTCTTATCACCATGCTTCAACAGATTATAGGAATTCACAGAACAAGTTGGCACACAATGTTGTTTTCAACATTATGGGCCTATCCGACATCTGTGAAGTCTGCTACGGGATTTTTCCCCTTCCAATTAGTGTACGGTATAGAAGTTGTTCTATCGATTGAATGTGAGATCCCATCCTTGAAACTAGTTGTCGAACTTCTCCCAAACACTTTTGCTGAAGAAGAACGTATGTAGTATCTTATGCAATTGGATGAAACTCGTCGTGACGCCACCCTAGTTATTGAAACCCAGAAGAAATGCATCAAAGCCCAATACAACAAGCATGTCAAGCCACATGTTTTCTCTTAGGGTGATCTATTTCTCCTCTAAGAACAAGATTGTGATTTGCTAGGAGCCGAAAAATTTGAGGCTATGTGGCGAGGACCTTACATTGTCAAACGAGTGTTGGAGAAGGGAGCCTACGAGTTAGTAGATTACGATGGCATTCCTTTGAGTGAACCCAGAAATGGGCTTTACTTGAAGAAGTACTATGCTTAGACTATGTTTGCATGAGTGCTTGTATTTTACTGTATCATATTGTTGTGTGCTACTTTTGTGTGCTTTTTCGTTATTTGGTTTCTACCCTCAACCGCTTACCTTGCGTTGTGCTTGGTTTCTAGATGTTGGCATCTTTGCTACCCCACATTGGCTTCGCTGATGGCGCTAGTCGTAGTACTCAGAACCTAGCTTATGTTGCATGGGAAATCTATGCACCTACAAATGAACTTATCAGTCTACTTGGTGTTTGCCTCAGTCGTGCAACCAATAATATCACAGAGTATAGCGTAGTCATCGAATTGTTGACCGACGCTATTTCATGGGGGATCTGTCACCTGGTCATATGAATTGATTCATAGCTAGTAGTACTAAAGTTAAGTAATGTCTATGCTATCCGAAGTCCTACTTTATTACGGGTATATTTACAAATTCGCCTCTTGGAGCGTCATTTTGATTATATTGAGTATCGGCACATTCCTAGATTTCTAAATACATTAACTGATGCATTAGCTAATTATGTGTTAGAAAAACATCTGAGACATTTATAAATCCAATCAAACATCACATGTATTATACAAAGAAAAATAAGTTGGTAGAAGCCTCATGTATATATATATAACGATACAAGTTTGTTACAAAAAAGTGTCTTCTGTCCAAAGACCAAAATGTCAAAATATGAAGCCCACAGCTTCTACAAAATAGTATCATGGGTGTTGCTCACGGTAGCATACTACTACTCATGCTACCCTATGGAGAAATTGTCTCATTGGACCAGACACTCCTATGGTACAACGCTGGAAACGCCTCGGGACCTCACTGATCGACATATCTGGGATGCCTGTAGTCAAACCCTCTAGATTCTGCTCGATTGCTTCATAATCGTCCACATCCCATCATCCCACTATAGCTGCTTCTCCTCGCCTTTGGATAGGGGATGTACCTGGGAGCCGATATGGCCCTACATCTGCATGGTCAAAATGTTTTGATTAGTCCTTGGATTGGAAACATAAAAAATATTTGATATTTTAAAAATTTACAAAAAAAAACCATAAAAGAAATTTTTTTTTCTTACCTAGGTCCCCCCACTAAGAACTCTCTAGTAGCACCAAGTCAGGGTCATTGAAAAAATCCAACCCGGCATAGGCATAGTCATCGATCATCAAAATTTGGGGCTCCAGCCAATCAAAAAATGTATCATTATACTTAATAATGGGACCCGCTACATGTCGGGACATGAGATCACACCATCGCTTCATCCGCAGATCTCATGGCACTGGTATATTCCACTCTATTTGCAGGCATAAGTGAGGGAATCTTTCTAGGAAGAAAGATACCAAAATGGATTGATACCGAAATTGTTTTATTTCCCCTTTCTTGCTCTTGGTCAACTAGCTCTTCATACTACGGAGGAGTCCATCACACCAGTTGAACACACGAGGTTTTGTGCATTCCATGGCATAATGAAAGTAGCTTTGAAGAGCCATGTGTGGAGAAGCACTCCCTGCCATCTGTGCGATACTGAAAAGTATGGCTCTGAGAGTCAGATCATGAACCCCTTTGACAACCACTTTACCTTTGCATCGCTCAACCTCAGGTTCACAATAGCGTCTGATGTATTCACTCATCGACAAACCACCACCTCGACCCCTTGTTAAGGTCACTTGTGCCCCACGATGGGATAGCCCCATCAAAAAGTAAATATCTTCAATGTCCAAGGAAAGCACATGAACACCCACATGAAATACTTGTTGGTCCACATCCCACATATGAACCAGATATTCCAACAGTCTCAGTTGGGTTCTCATGCCCTCGATCTTGAAGAAATTTAACAAGCCACGCTATCGTAGGGAATTTATGGTGCTTGGATCATTCAAAGACATAGCATCATCGTCTTCATCCTCTCTTTCTCTCCACTCCAACATTTTTGCAATCAAAATACCTGCACGGGGAGGAAAGAAAGAAGTTAGCACCTTTAATCATTCATTTTGGAATTATTTTTTGGAAAATGCATGCATGTTTTTTGGGTTTTTCAGCCGCCGCAACTGGGCTTCAGTTACAGTGCGTAGTTTTCGTAGGTGAGCCATTAGGAGCTTGCGGAAATCCTTGATTTCCACAGGTCCCGATATGGGTCACCTGCAATGGCCTTGCCGCATGCCTACAGCCCAAAAATTCATCCAAAAAATCATCTTTTAACCGATTGAAATGAATTTTAAACCATTGAAAAGGAAAAGGATGAGGTACTTATCATTTTCATGCAAACTATTTGCTGAATGATCGCCCGTGTTGCCCGCAATCGACTGTCGAAATACGAGGTGAAAAAAGGGCTCTTAGATAAGTTTTTGACCAAATACAAATGAAATAGTGAAAATGAGTTCTTACCCCTATTTATCTCATTTTTTGCTTTTTCTAAAAATATTTTATATCATTTAAATATATTTTCTCAAAAACCTAGAGTCTAATGGTCTCGTGAGTGTTTTGATTCCCGCAGATGGGCAGACTAGGGTTCCAAATAATGAAGTATGGACAGTTTTTGCGATTTGTTTTTCTTTTTCGTCGTGTGTACGATTACTTTTTAGGGTTTTTTGGAAAACCCTGAGCTCATTCTTTGTTCATTCTCATGCTCGAAAATCGATGAGAACGTAACCAAGTATACTGTTGTCGTATTTTCGTACTCATCATGGTAACACGAAAATAACGAAACTTACAGAGTAACCTTTAAGCTCTTTTCACACTCCATAAAAACGAAAATATTGTCGAGCGACGTTGTTCTTTTCACACTTGTAAAAGTATTTGAAGAAAACGTTTGATGGGTGATAGTTTATCACTTTTTCGGTCTTGTCGAACTGCTTTACGAAAAAGGAACTGGGAGATTTCTCTTTAAGTGTTTTTTAGACTCTCAAAATATGCAAAACCCCCGAGTTTTCTATCTTTGGACTCTCAAAATATGAAAAACCCACATGGGATCGAACCACTCCTTCTTAGGGTTTGTTAAACATACTCCGAGGGACTCATCTGAAGGATGAGCTTACATTGATAAGCATATGTTATCCTCCTCAAGCTTGCGTAAAAATAAAGAGGTACTCGCCAGAAATGGTGGGGGAAAATTTGGGAAAGAGATGTGTCTTTGTATTTGTTTTAGTGGTAGTAAGCGTCACTCTTGAACATGACACCCCCTTCATCATTTGAATCTGGGTTGGGAAATCCATTTGTCTCTCTTCTGACTTTCTGCAAGTTCATATCTTCGGTCGTCTTTGATTCAATGCTGCCAAGACCAATGTCGTGTCGTTCATATGTTCGAGAGAAGTTCAACCAAGCCCTCTTTTGAGTCAACCATCTACAATTGTAAATTCCTACCATGTCGGCCTTCCCTGTGTTGATTCCAAATCATATTCCTACTTTGATCTACCCTAAATCTGTTACTTATTTCATGCCATTGATGGGGGATACATCAAGGCCCTCCTGTGATGAGTCTATTCCTGTCGACTTCAACTCATTATCTAGGAACAAGACTTAGAAATAATTTAGTACCTTAGAGCCTACATGCCTTAATGGCAGGTATCTTTGCTCCCAACAGTGGATTCACATCATTGGTCCCTGATCAAGAGATTCCATCGAATGTTCGACTTCATGTAATTTATTCACATTCATTGGATTATACTAGCGTACCTTGAGAGTCATTGACATCAATGGTGATTTCTCTCACGCTTGTTAACGATTTTCATTAATGACTGGTAATCAAGTGGTTTCTACCATGTTTGACTTCAACACCTGTAATTACATGGATAGATTCGTACTAACGGACGATAGGATTGAAGACACTGGATCTCACCATGCTTGGTCCAGGTTGCGATGAAGTATTTATGATTTGTATTGACACATAGATTCACTTTGTATGTCTCGTGGCTATGTCTGAATCTAAGTTTTCCAATACATAGATCCACAGTGTATTCCTGGTTGCTATGTAGAATCTTGATGACATGGATCCACAATGTATACTTGGTGGCCATGACCTACATTTTTTATTTGAATCGTTTATGGTCTGAACATGGGAATGCCTACCTCAGACATGGTATACTATTCTGCGGATGCTTGGTTGTTTGCAGGTTCCCGATTGGTGTGTTCTTTGTTCCCGACACACACACGCATTTTTACAAAGTATTTCGGTTGTCATGAGTTCCAGCGTCATACTTTGAGGGGCATTCTGTTACACATTATTTTGGTCACCCTGATGATGATTTCACAAGCATGTGTTCAGGCTCCCAAAAAGACCTTTTGCCTGAGAAAAGAAACTTCTTTCTTCCTCTACAAGACTTCTTTTTAGAAAGGGTTTGTAAGATGCATCTATTACACAGTGCGAAAATCTATGATTTTCGCAGGTTTCTCTATAGCTGGATTGTGGGGTTTCCATAGATTGCTCCATAGGTAGGGTGCAACGGTGTTCCAAAGCTAAAAGAGGAAAGAGGTTTCACAAAGTTTCTAGATGGGGAATCTTCTAGAATGTGAGGTGGCTTTTGTATGGTTGTGATCCTACTGGTTTCTCTAATTTGGTGGGATCATCCTCATCCCTTTAACCACTTCACCTTCTCCTATATAAGGAGGGGCCTCTCATGGAAAAGGTTAAGCAAGATTAAGAAAATAATTGATGAAAGAATAGGCTGAAGACCGTGTGAAGAATCTTGTTCCTAGTGATGCTTGAGGCCTCCATTTGTCCATCAAGATTTTGTGGATTATCTTCATGTGAATTTCAAAGCAAGTGTATGTGTGTGTTGGAATGAAGGACCACTAAAAGGGAACTTGTGACATCAAGGCAATTTAGTTGTATCTTCTATTTTTCATTAATATAATACGGTGGCATGCCTCTTTCCCATAAAATGATTGGCATTTTATTACATGATTCCTTGATCACATGTTTAAGTTGTCATTGAATTCTACTATTGTTGCTTTCACGTTGCTTGGTTTGTGTTATTGCAAATATGATTTCACAGGAGCACTAGAGTGAAGCAAGGACAACAAAGATATAAGGAAGCGATTCATAAGGTATGTTATATATTCCTTCGTTGGTAGTAAACTCAATGATCACAACTTAGGGAAAGCGTCATGTTCCGTCTCGTTTTATTCTAGATCTAGGTGGATCTAGGGGGATTATTTCATGTCCGCATCTACCGATTTACCCAAGAACAAGATCTCCTTCCAAACTATCTACCTCTTGTTTCCTTCTTTGGTGTCTGACAGGAGACACCTCTAGACTACTTACGGGATCTTCCGATGCATAAAAATTTCTTTCTGAGTACGGAGGTGAGTGTTGTCCATGAGCTCTGCTAGCACTTCTAGAATAACCATCTCTTCCAAGATCATCCCTTCTTTCATGGCACCTGCCTTCTTCCTCTTGTTTTGAGTTTGATCCATTCTTTGTTTGTCTCTGCAAATTATTTAATCTCTGCAACACTCGAGCATTTATTTGACTTTTCTCTCTCATCAGTCTCTTGTTGTCTGCTTTGTAGCTCTGCACTTCCATATTCAGGCTTCTTACCATTTCTATTAACATTTCCTGCTCTCCTTTTCCCTTGCATCCATTAGACTCTGTCTCTGCATTACCAACTCTGGTATCTTGGCCTTCGTCCTCCTTATCATGACTGGAGGCTCCCTCTCCTTCTTCCATTTCCTCAATACACATCCTCAGCTGATGTGTTTAGATCCCTTAATTATGCAAAATGTGCAAGTGACCATTTTGTTAGAATTATGCATATGATAAACAAAATTTCCAAACCATGCTATGGGTCTCTTTCATTTTTTGTTCATGGAGATCATATCCCCATTCTCCGAAAATAACAGTGTCATGTTATCCTTGGCCGACATACAATCTCATCCTGTGCAGACACTTCCTTCAAAACACCCTCCCAAGTGACCACGACTAGAAACCACAGCTAAATCCTTCCTTATCACTTTTTTGTCTTGAAGACAACCAATTAGGCCCTTAGCCCTCCTTCCCTCAGCTCTCAATCTGCATATGACCATGGCCATGAACCTGCAGTTAGTTGAAAAAGTGCTTGTCCAGATCTTTGGGACTTCGAAAATTTCAACCAGGACTGGATCAACGGTCCTCATCCTCTTTCACGATCAATGATCGAGATCTATTTCGAGACTCTGTGCTTCAGGAGTCTCAACTTTCCTCGCTTGCCTCCTCCCAGAATGCTTTTACCCGAAGTTCATGATCTGCCGACGGGTGTCCTCCCATAGATCAGCGGTTGTGAGTCGCTTCAGCTCTTCGGGCTTTGGAAGTTTCAAACTTTCCTCTCACACTTTCTCCCAGAGTGCTTTCACCCGAAGTTGATGATCCTTCGATGTGTGTCTTCTGGAATCTACGGTCAATATGTACTCTGGCCTTCGGGATTTTTCGACCCAATGCAACCTGTCACATCTTTCCACTCCGGAGTGCCCAATCTCCGGACTGGACGATCTGTCACCACATGGCGAAATACTGGAAGCGAACACGTGGCCCAATTAGGCGGGTGACACATGTCACGTTCTATATGACATTTCAATACTCCAAATGCTCAAAACTTACTGACACATGGCACACATCCCATGTGTCCACGTCATCCCAAGTGACGTCCGCAAGCCACGTCACTTCGGGAATTCCAGGATCCACATCACTTCTAGGTGATGTCATCGTGCCCCATCACTTTGTCTCTTTGGGCTTCGGGACTTTGGGATTTTCCATGCTAGCACACTTCCAATTCTCCTGAACTCTGAATTCTCGAATTGGCCAATTTATCACCATGTGTCCTCTTAGATCGGATGACTAAGATTCACTTTGGGTCTTCACCTAGAGTCCACGAATCTGCACCATGTGCCCTCCTTAATCTGACGATTGAGGCTTACTTCGGGTCTTCGGACTTTGAAAATCTCAAATTTCAAAACTTATCTGGCCCCACTGGCTTTTATCCAAAGCCCTAGATTTGGTGATGCATGGCTCTCGATAGATTAATGGCTGAGATCCTTTCGGGTCTTCGGGTTTCAAAAATCTCAAACTCTCCAATGGGATCTGACAGTGGTGACCTTAACCCTTTCTTCCTTTTCATCGGACGACCCCTGTTCACCTGTCCTCCAATCCAACAATCCCAGATCTTTCTTGATCCTACAATGGTGATCGCTCCCGAATTCGAAGAGGACGATCACGATCCTTCAAACCCCTTACACGGGTCTCTGACGTTCTATCTCCTGCATAGATTTTGCAATGCCATTCCTCCTAATATTTTCAACTCCGCGGTCAGAGTTCGATCTGTAACGACGAGACTCTGACCAACAGACCTGACCCATACCGGCCCAATGTTTCAACCAGAAGCTCTGATACCATTCTGTAACATCCCTAGCCACCCACACACCGGGGCATGCTACCTTCAAGCCCACCCTTGGACTTCGTACTCTTACTGATACCTTCTTTAATTAATAAGAATGCATAAGATACAAGATTTAACGACATGCATAGCAATATCCAACAAGCATGCATAATCTAAGATTTAGTTAGACGATAATTAAAATACATAGCGGAATACATTCATACATAGATAATAATATCACAACAGAGAGAAGTTATCTTTATAAAAGGGCGACACCAACTGGCTGCATACCAAGGACGTTCCACCCAACCGTAGACACCACTACTCCAAATCTCAACAGCAGTGTCACCCCCGAGCCAGGGCTATGAATCCACAAGGATGGTTCTAGAGTGTACTTGGGTTCCCAAACCAGTCAGCGCTCAATCTCTTACAGGTTTCCCAGCACCCACAACAATCCAAGTACCCAACTCTCTTGTACTAAGCTTGTACCGCCCTGAGAGAATAGACCTCCACCCTTCTTTGCCATGCAGTTCCTTAGGCAATCCCTCTCCTTTATTATGGGGCCTCCAACATAGTTGGTCCAGAATCTCAATGCTAGAACTCTCAGGACTCACAGTTGTGAGCAAAACAGAGCACAGGCCAACGCATCTCAGACATGCAGGCCCCAAGTCATGGTTGGATTTCACCAATGACCATTATAGCCAACTATCCCGTGGCTAATTCTCATCAGTTCCTTTCCCTTTTCCAAGCCAAGATGCAGATGAGGATGGATCAATGGATGGGTAAGTGACTGCATGGAAGTGCACAAGGAAAAATGAATGAACGTACAGGAAATTAGTGAACAAGCCATCAGTCCAATGACCAACCCCACAATCAGACCGGGGATGGGTTTAAGTATCTCTCGTGGGGAATCAAGAATCTCTTGGAATTCCCCAAGAAGTTCACGTAACCGATCCCCTTCCTTAGACAAAAAGGGTAATTCAAATAGGAATAAACACTTAGCCCCTCAAGCCCCCTCTCTTGTGGAATCATAGCCCCCTATAACTCTAGTCCTTGTCCATCTAGTAGCCAACGGTGTGTTTATTATTGATAATGATAAAAAAAATTACATGTCTTGGGCACACT
Source organism: Picea mariana (assembly GCA_032191745.1). NCBI lineage: Eukaryota > Viridiplantae > Streptophyta > Pinopsida > Pinales > Pinaceae > Picea > Picea mariana. The sequence continues at coordinate 10,717 of JASDQU011311214.1, read as the reverse complement.
GGCCTTTTAATAATTGTTTGGGCACTCTGGCCTTTTAGCATTGTAACAATACATTATTTAAAATGGGGTTCAAAACCTGGGGTGTTACATTTTCTCTGTCGGAAAAAATGTGAACGGAGAAATAACCTTCTAGAAAATTTAACCATTTTTCTAAAGAATCCGCATCGATCTGAATTTCAAAAACGGGAATATCAAAATTAACTTGTATCTTTAATGGGGGTAGCAACTCCAAAGTGACTGTTTGTCGAAGATGCACATGTTATTGTCGGCAATCATTGAAGGATTTGGGAAAAATTATCCAACATCTTGTTCCTCTGCTGCACAAGGGATTCCATGAGTAACACCTTGATCATATATTATTCTCCCTTGTTCCTCTTATCTTCCACCATGGAAGGCCACTTGGGCTAGCAAGAGAGGTTATCCTCAAGGGAAACTAGCTCGAGACCCAACTCTCTATACCCTGACCTCGTCAGGGACATGCACAAGAAACGAAAAGGAGTAGCCTGCTCTGATACCATTGATCTAGATTATCTTGAGAATGAAATGAAGGCAGAGATATAATAAAGAAATATACAGAAATATTTCAATAAACACAGAGATACAGTAATGCACATTTTTTATTAATGAGAGAATGTACAGAAACTATAAAATTACAGAGTGAATGACTCGCTAGAATGGTGGAAGCTTATCTCTTAGAAGAGATGTGATGGCTACGCTCATTCGCAAGAAGATGATGATGATTACAATAAGGCTCTGGAGGCCTTTTTAACATAAAGAAAATTCAAAACCCTAACCCCAGAAGATGAAACACCTAAAGTCATGTGGGCCATGATGGGGTAAGTTGATACATCAACTTCCCAAGGGTGTAACTTTTGCATACGATCTCCGTTTGGGGCGCACGATAGCTCATTTGAAAGTTCCATATGAGGACTACACATTTTGCTGTCACAGTCTATCTAAACCCTACAGTGTGATTGTGGCAGGCCCAAAAAACATTGTTTAGGGCCTTAAAACGACCGCAAAAATTTAGGACTTGAAAATATGTAGAAAAATTGCCAAGGTGGAAACCCCTATTTTGAACTAGTGGAATAGGTGGGTGGCCACTGATTTCCGTCTGGATCACTAACATTTATACTAAATTTGATTTCAAGAGTGGATTTCATCATATTACAAAAAATTCAAGAGATATACATAAAACAACATTTAACATTCCTAGAGGACAATTTGAAGGGATTGTAATGCCATTTGGTATTTGTAATGCTCCAACCTATTTTAAGCAATGAATGAACTTTACTTTTAGTCCCTATTATTCCTTCATTCTTATATACATAGATTGTATTTTAATTTATTCCTCTTCACTTGAAGAACACAAAATCTATAAAGAAAAATTCTTACAATATTTCAAGTACAACATAATCATTCTATCAAAAAGCAATATGGAGAAGGAAAGGTAAAAAAAATTGAATTCCTCACACTCTATATAAGAAAGGAAAAGCTAAAATGCAACCACACATTATGGAACAAATGAAAATTTCTCAAAAATACTGGAATTTCCAAAGCAATGATAATAGTTCTTAGGATGTCTCAATTATATCCTATATTTCTTAAATCAACATAAATCCATCTTAAATCTTGATCTATTAAGCATAGAGAGGAATTAACACTCTTAAGGTGTAAGTTTTTTTAGTTATTTAAGATAGATTTAGATTAAAAAGAAGAAAAGAATAACAATATTTTTATGTAAATATCATATTTTATAATATTTCTATATTTATGTAAATCAAAATATTTCATTTTATCTGTCTATAGCAGTTTCAATATTAAGTATGTATATAGAATCTTTCTCTTTCTCTCATATATATATATATATATATATATATATATATATATAACATATATTATTATTATTATTTATTATAAGTATTTATATTTTTAAAAATAGTTATATAAACATTAATATTTTTTAAAACAAATATGTAAACATTACATACATTTAGTTAAAATGTTCCCATTCAAAAAATTAGATTGCACAAACTTTTTGGAAGTGTGAGCGGACATGGTTATGACTGACATAAAGACTTCGAGATGTCCTCATAAGATATATAATTTGAAGTTGAAGCCTCTTATTACAAACAGAGAGCTATGGAATAAATTTGTAAAAAAACCCATTCTATCACAACGTTTCATCAAAGATAACATGTATCATATAATAGGTCATGGTGGATTTATGATTAATATTGGATAGTAATTAAGATTACTGGTCTTAGTGCATAAGACTATCATGAAATCCAAATCCTGACATTGGTAAAATCCATGGTAATAAAGAATATTGGATTTGTATTTAGTAATGGGGAGTTTTTGTATGGATGGTGTCATTGAACTTCTTTAAAGATATATTATTATAAACAGATATATAATGGGGAATATATGATGTGTGAAAAATAATGTAAGTTATAAGTATTGTATTCAAAAAATTTTGAAGTTAAATTTTAATAGTTAAATATTTTATAATTGGTATTTTAAGAATTAGTAATTTTTTTTTTTAAATATTTATACTTTAAAATAACTATCATTTCTTAAAAATTTTAAATATATTAAAGTTGAATAAAAAAAAAAAGTGTTGGTTAGTTGTTATATGAAATGGTTTTTTTTTGTTTTAATATGGAAATGGATTCAGCATCCTGAAAAACTCCCAGGACATTTGGATTTTACAGAAATAATCACTCAAATCTAAAACAATAATATCCTCCCAAAAAATCATCATTTCATAGAATCTTTAGCCTATTGCAAAAAAAAATGACTATTTTAACTTGATAAATCCTAAAATTGAATCACAACCCATTGATACTTTTATGCTACTTTTATTTATGATCGAGGCACGGTTATCAGTAGTAAACATTGATATATTATGAGTAGCTTTTGATTGTGACTAAAGATTGTCAGGTGGCCATTTAGATAGAGCTCCAATTTGGTTTCTCCAGATTCCGAATGTTTTGAAATCTGTTGAATGTACTTATTAACAGTATTTCTCTCATCTCTTTCAGATCATTTGCGACTTTGTTGGAAATCGAAGAGATATTATGAGAGCTTTTTCTTATAAGTTTGCTTTCAAAATAATGTTGAAGTGAAATAGAATTTACATTTTAGGAGGGTTCGAATTTTATTATGTTTTAATATTTTTCTTTCTACTATATATTGAGATTTTCATTGTAAATATGAATTTTAATGTTTTAAACATTTTACAATTTTTATTAAAAAATTAAAACACATTTATATTTAAAAAAATAGTAAAATAAATATTTTTTAATTTTGAAATCTAAATAATAAAATATATTTTAAATTTTTAATATTAAAACAAAATTTTATTAAAAGAATATGTAAAATAATTTTTTTTTTTTTTAATTTTGAAATCTAAATAATAAAAAGTAAAGTTTATTTGATACATCTTAACATTTCAATATTAAAACAAAATACTATTTAAAAAAATATGGTAAAATAAATATTCTTTAATTTTGAAATCTAAATAATAAAAAGTAAAAATTGTTTGATACATCTTAAAATTTCAATATTAAAACAAAATACTAACAACTTTTTCAAAATGAAATTTTAATATTAAAACACCACATAACCAACCAAAAAAAAAAATTGATGTTAAAGCAAATATAAATAGATCAATATAATTACACTGAAAGACATATACCTATTGGAGATGGGCACAATTAATCATCTTTTAATCTAAAATTATAATCTAAAATTCTAATTTGATGGCTAACAATTAAAGATGCTGGCATATTCTTAGTCGTCCTCCCAAATCAATGAATGTGATTTACTCTTCATAACTTCCTTGTATTTTTGAATGCATCAGTTAACTTGTTTATTTTTTAACATTTACCTAATCATATTAAGAAATTATTGTACCACCATATATTGCCACTATTAACTGATTAACCTTTGGAATTACCACCACATTTAAGATTAATTTTTGGATTTCCTCAATTCTATGTGTTTTGGAATTACCACATTTAAGATTAACTTTTGGATTTTCTCAACTTTATGTGTGTTTCAACATTCACCAACTGCCAGCCACTTTGCGGCTGTGCTAGTAAATACTACTGGTAGGTTTTTGACAAAATTGAATAAACACTTTTAGTAGGTTTTTGAAAAAATTGAATATTGAGAAAATCAAAAGAAAGTTTAAATGCCATAACATATTGTTTGTTGTTTGGATCCTAGTGGATAGCTTTAATTGAGCCGTAGCTAAACGCTCGTGATCTAACAATTTCTACTCTAAAATTGAGAAACACTACAATAATATTATCAACACACATAAAATTTATCCAACACGCTACCATAATACAACTACTATTACCTCTACACACATAAGCCCAGAACCTATATAGATAACAAATGCCAAATGGAATCAATTGAAAATTGATTCAGCGGTGATTACATTACCTGGAGGATTAGGCACCGTGAGTACTTTTGGGATTGTTCTTTTCAACCTCCAAAGAATAAGTTGTCGAAGAAGATGGATCAGAGGCATAGTGTTGCACAGTTGTCATCGGTGGATCAACGGGGAATGGAAATGGACGAGTGGTAATCGTTGAAGAAGATGGGTCAGAAGCAGAGAGTTGCACAGGTGCCGTTGGTGGATCAACGGGGAATGGACATGGAGGAGTGCTAATGTCGGCGTGTCCTTCTAACATTTGGATCACTTCGCTCATCCGAGGACGCCGAGATGAATTGAACTGTATGCACCACAGTCCAACTAAACTTAACCTTTTTGCTATTCCTTGCTCTTCCTCTGACATGTTTCCTTTTCTCAAATTCTCAAATTGACCTTTCTCCACTTGCTTGAAAGCCCACTCTGGATAGTAGAATCTACTTGATCTACTCTCTTTATTATGAAAATCAATGTTCTGTCTCGCCCCCACCATCTCCATGACCAACATTCCATAGCTATAAACATCAGATTTATCAGTAACAACTCCATACATCCTAGACCACATCTCTGGGGCAGAGTAACCTAGGGTTCCTCTATTAGCAACAGAGACGTGGCTTTCCTCTCTATCTGCTATTTTGGCTAGACCAAAATCTGCAACTTTCGGTAAGAAATTGGCATCAAGAAGAACATTGTGAGGCTTTATATCAAAATGTAAGATGCGATTTCTGCACTCGTCATGTAGGTATGCAAGGCCGCGAGCTGTGCCAAGTGCAATTGAATGTAGTTGTTTCCAATCCAGCTCGTCATGACGACCTCCATGGATATATCTCTCAAGGGAACCATTCTCCATGTATTCATACACCAAAGCTTTTATGGATGCCTGGGAACAATAACCTAAGAGGCGCACCAGGTTAACATGACAGGTAGTCCCCACTGTTGCCACTTCCGTTATAAATTGCTGTTCACTCTGTTTGGATTCATCCAAAATCTTCACAGCTATCCCACGTCCAGTGGGAAGCTGTCCTTTATAAACTGTTCCAAAACCTCCTTTACCAAGCTTTTCTGCCATGTTGTTTGTGTAAGTCATAATCTGAGCATAAGAATATCTGGTGGGCACTTGTGAGGAATAATAATTTAAAAAATTCTCAACCGATGGAGTTCTTGAGTCGACGGGTTCCATAAACGCTCGAATGCTCTGTTCCTCAGTGGCTGTCCTCGTACAACAAAATTTCCGACGGACCACTATGCAAGAGACCACTACTATGCTGAAGAGAACACATACTACAAAAAATATCTCTGGAAATAATGTTGAAAAATTAGAGTGTAAGATAAGTAAGAGTAACGGATGGATCGGTTTTAAAGATAAGAAATTTACCAGCAAGAGCTCCTACAGGTAGGAAATAACCTACAGTGTTATGTCCTGCACGGAAACGAAATGGAAGAGTAAGATAAAGAAACGTACATAGGAAAAGACGATAAGGTCAATAAAACTAGTTTTGGAGATCCTCACCTTCAGAGCAATTACCTAAGAAGTAGACACCATGAGGGCAAATGCAATAATCGGCAAAATTAAATTTGTGACCATAGTAACATCTTCCTCCAGTGGCATTACATGATTGACAAGAGTCGGATCTAGTCCATGTAATTTGGAATCCTCTTTGTTTCACTTGTTCCAAATTCTTATCACTGCTAATGTTGTACTTCTTGTCCGTTGGAACGACTACACCATACCCAATGCAATTATCACAGAAGTCAGTGTTCGAACCACAGAAGTCAGAACTATTATAGAAGAACAAGTGGCGGTCCGTTTCTCCCCAATCGAGCCGCGTGAGGGTTTTGTTGATATGCTGATTTTGTTGTGTACAGCTAAAAATTGTTCCCACTATGTATCCCTGAGAAAGCTGGAAGAGTGAAAAAACGCCGAAGGCATTGTCAGCACCGACGACAGAGGAATCGCCGAAGTGTATATCTTAGGCGATTTGAAGGGTTCGCGTATAGTAGGACGATTCCGTGATATTTCCAATTACTCTCGCACGGAATCCATCGCTAGACTGACCGTACAAGGTAATTTGAAGGGTCCGATTGTCTAAGCAGTCGGCGGATCCACCGCCACATTTTCCGAAGGGATATCGGATGCTCGAATTTCCACAAATAGAAGGAGCGCAGTCTGTATATGATGGATAATCCTCCTCATCTGTGGTGAAGTACTCGAGGATTTGAAACCGTTGCAATAATATTATAGTAACAGTAATAATAACAATAGGGATGACGATGCCGCGCCAGGAGGAGCTCATTTTCCCTCTCCCAAGCCGAGAAAATGTGAGTTTGTGCAGAGAGAATGTAAGAGCGATGGTACCGAAGAAAAATTTGGTAAGTGTGTGCAGAGAGAATTGCAAACATAATTTAAGAGTGGTGTGAGGCCGGTGGAAAATACTGTGGATTGTCTTGACTTGACCACCGACCATGTGGAAGTCTACTGAGGCGGCTGGTGTGAGGCCGCTGGAAAATTACACCCCTGGAAAATACGAGGGGAAAATGACAAAATTTATGCGGGGACCGCTGGAAAATACGATGGATTATCTTGACTTGACGACCAACGACGTGGAAGTTCACGGAGGCAGCTGGAAAAACTGATGGATGATGATATAAATGGATGATTGATCAGTTGTCCATAGATATATATTGTATTTTTAATAAATAATTTTTTTCACTCAAGTATGTTTTATTATGTTACATTTTTTAATAATAAATATTTTCCCCATCATGTCTTAATACGCTATATTTTTTAATAATAAATATTTTCACTCTTTTATTTTAATGATGGGTTGCTTTTTAAGCATGCTTTGATTTAGAGATATATGTTGTATTTTTGAATAATAAATATTCTTACTCTTATATACACGTGATGATTGACTTGACTTGATTATTATTCAAGTCCGTTTCTTCCCAATCGAGCAAAAACAAGCAGGTTAGTTGGTTTGTTAGGTCATCAAGACAATACAAAAAATGGTTAGTTGATTAGTGGATTGGTTTGTTAGGTCATCAAGACAATACAAAAAATGGTTAGTTGATTAGTGGATTAACTAAAGAGAAAACCAAAAAAAGAAATAACAAGAAAATAGAAAATAAACTAAGCACATATCAACTAAAATGGATGCATAAAAGAGACACAGGAAATAGCTACTAATAGGATCGATTTTCGAATTTCAAATTGATAATATCTAGGAGAAGTATGGGAATTTATGAGTCCCATGTTCCTTTTTGGGAGGGCTCTTGAATACCCCAAATACAAAGCTTTCTTCTTCTAAAACTAGAAATACAATGGTGAAGACTTGATGGTTGAATTTCTCAAGAGGAAAGAAATACTTGCTACAGATGCTCAAGAGGCTCTAAGAGAGTGATGGCTTCTCTGAAACCAAATAAACAACATAAAAATACTCAAAAAAATTATCTTTGTTTGCAAACCTTGGTCATATATTTATAGGACCAATGCAAGAGTTTTCATAACTTGCTTGTAGTGTGAATAAGATCCCTTTGAAGGCATTTCCCATCCTTTCAGTGGCCCCAATGCTTGATTTCAAGTCGATTTTGAAGTCTTATCATGGTACACTTCAACCTAGAAGTGGTTGAGGCCCGGTCAAGTGCATTAATGTGTCGTTTTTGCATCATTGTGGGTTCTTGTGGAGACAACTGCATAGACCACACAATTTGTGCATTCAACGTTGTGTTAGCTCGCACGAATGTGTGTGAGAAAGATTTGGGGAGACTTCCCTGAAATTCAATGACTATTTGCATAGTTTTTCTTACTGAATAAGTTCTGTAAATGATTTAGGTATTTTGATTAATATGTTGTGATGGTATTGTCTTCAACCATTGTCTATATTGTTGTGAGAATATTTTTGGTGATAATAGATGCCCCCTTATGTGTGAGATTAGAAGCATACATATAGATGAAATACATCATTGTTTCTTTTGGTGGCGATGTCATTGTCTAGAAGAGTGAGAGACTTTATAGTTGAGCAATTGCAAGAACAATCTGTTGGAGGAAGAGGGGACTAAATATGTGAACCAAATATTCTTCAGAAAAATAAAAAATTTGTATAAACGAGGTGGGCATGCCCCATGCTTTTGTCATGAAACTGGAACATTATAATTGTAACTGAAATATGTTGATGAAGGGGATATATGCATCTCTCTTGGGGGCATCAATAATGACAAATGATTGTTCTGTTGAATGAAATAGCTTTGAATTGAGGAATAAACAACTCGGAGGCATTGATGGCCTGTTAGATTCATAGGTCTTCAGTTGCTATTGAAAATTGCAACGGTCACATAGTAAGAACCACCGTAACATGAAATTGTGTTGAGGTCAAATGTTATGGGGTTCACCGACATCAGAAAGCAATGAGGACTCTTTCTGTGTTGTCTGAGACTACTCACTAATAGTGGAAGAGAGCCAAGATTCTTCCCCTCTCCTGGAAATTGGTGTTGATGTCGACATGTGAGGAGGCACGACTGCAAGAAGAAAAGGGATTCTTGACATCGATTTGATCAAAATGGTGTTAAGAATGATATACAAGAAAATATGAGTGAGTTGGTAACATGGACGAATTTTAGGATATGTGGGACTCAAGAACTTCCCTTGGTTGGGGGTATATTGGATGATGACAACAACCGTAAAACATGATCTGGTATTAGGGGGATGACTAGATATTGGGCAAACTGTGCTGAATGGATGAGACTATAAAGGGAGGTAAGATAGGTCAAAATACATAGGTAGGGGACAAGGATGTCTATGATAGTCGGGATTTTGACTATGGTAGGGGTAGTTTGCAGAGATGAAGATGAATGTGGGATACCCCAACCAAGGGAGACATGTGTTTTTGTGTGCCAAGGAAAAACACCATCGATTGCGATGGAAAAAACCGACTTTAATTGCTGAAATTTAAAAGGTACTTTATACAATTACCAAATGAATAAAGAATAATTGAGTTGATGATACACATACATAAATGGGTGCCCTAGTGAAGTATGGCTTGACCTACCTGGATACAAGTTTGTAGGATTTGATTGATGAAGAGTGGGAGCCCCATGGGTGGGTTTCTGTACCGGGTAGATGAATGGAGGATGCACTTGTAGATGGGAAATTGATGTTGGATGAAATGGAGAGTTAATGTCAATGCATAGGTGCATCTATTGTGACCGGAACAATATGTTGTGGGAGTCCATCACGGGTAGGATAGCAAGATGGTGATAATAAGTATGAGGCTCATTCTCTGAGGTGGAATATTAATAGGACTGCCAATCCTAATGGGAAAAGAGCAGCATGAGTGTCGATTTACCAAGGGGAAAATATGTCTGGGACAACTCATGTAGGTGGGAATGATACTCAATGGAAATACCAAAATCCAATGCAGGTGATAGTATCGCAAAGCTGGGTTTGATGATCCTAGAGGTGAATGTCAGACGGTGTGAATGGGAGATGCAATTATCTCCCAAGGGATAGATTGCATGCCAGTGTTGAGCATATACTTGAAGGGGAAATAGGATGGACAATACGGGTTGGGTTGGATATCTTCGTAACAAGAACCCACACACAAAAAAACCAAATACCTGACATGAAAAATATCTGATAATAAAGAACATATGATAGTTATTTGATAATGATTATATTGAGTGCAGGTACATGTGCTTGAGGCCACGAGGTGGCTCCTCGAGTTGTCGGACTGAAATATAGAGCATATAACATAGATGTGTAGATGGTAGAAATAGGGTCATTATGCCATGAATGACATGAAAAAAATGTTCTTGTGCTCCTGAATGGAGGGCTGGAAGTTTGGGAAGGGGGCATATATATGGGTGTGGGGCCCATAGTGCCACCTCATTTATACCTGCATGAGTTGAATTATGACTAGAATGGTGTGAGCATTTGCGAGAGGGTGAGGAGACATCATCGGTATGATGATCCTGGGGTCGGTCCTGCTAATGCCCCATATAGATATGAGGTAGTCTCCCTTGTTCGTGAGATGGATGAGTTGCAATGAAAATTTGATGCAGTGTGACAAGGGGTGACTAAGGATAAGTGGCCCCACATCCAAGATGATAGGATCCTGGAGTAGTGCATTGGGGGATGTCATGAGTGGCGATCCTTGGTGTGGCATGTTGCAGTGCCCCTAGTTGGTAGGGGTCCACCAGTGGATCCTCTTGTGGGGTACTTTTTATAGTTAGGGGCATCGTAGGTGCCATAATGTATTATGTGGGCATTACCCAGAT
>JASDQU011311212.1:26219-38533 GCA_032191745.1 Picea mariana | reverse complement strand
CGGTTGTGACAATGTGCTAGGTGTTGAATGGTTACGCACTTTGGGTCCCATTATTATGGATTTTAAGTAATTAACCATGCAATTCCAATAGGAGGGACAAAGGCATCACTTCTAAGGTCTCACAGTTGGTTCTCCTGAGATCATCAGTTCCCATCGCATAGAAAATATCCTCAAGAAAGGCCATTACGATATTATTTCTCAACTCCATTCCATTCAAGCAGTTGAGACACCCTTTGTGCATCATGGCCTCCAAGTTATCCTCTCCAAACATCAAGTTGTTTTTTCCACTCCTCAAGGACTTATGCCTTCTCATGTTGTTCATGATCATTCCATCCCCCTTGTTCCTGGTAGTCTTCCTCCCAATGTTCACCCTTATTGTCATCCCTTTTCCCAAAAGAATGAAATTGAGAAAATATTGTAGGAATTGCTCCAAGCGGGTGTTATCTTCCCCAGTACTAGCCCTTATTCTTCTCATGTGGTCATGGTACTCAAGAAATATGGTACTTGGTGCATGTGTCCTAAATTTTGTGCCCTCAATAAACTCACCATCAAGGACAAGTTTCCCATTCCTGTCATTGTTGATCTCTTGGATGAGTTGAGTGGTGCTTAGTACTTCACTAAAATTGATCTATGTTTTAGCTACCACCAAATACATTTGCAAGAATTTGACATCCCCAAGACTGCATTTCAAACTCATGAGGGTCACTATGAGTTCTTGGTCATGCCCTTTGGCATGTGTAATGTCCCCTCCACCTTCCAAAGCCTCATGAATCATTTCTTCTATCCTTTTCTCTGTCATTTTKTCTTAGTTTTCTTTGATGATATTTTCATCTATAGTAAAACTTGGAAATCTCATCTTGCCCATGTGGATAAAATTCTCTATCTACTCTCTCAGCACCAACTTTTCCTCAAACACTCTAAATGTGCCTTTAGAACCTYGAAAGTCAATTACTTGGGTCATATTRTTGGAAAGGTTGGYGTCCAGGTGGATCCTAATAATATTGAAGCAATGCAGGATTGGCCTCGCCCCAAGACTATCAAAATATTTTGTGGTTTTMTGGGTTTAACTGGATATTATCACAAGTTTTTTCATAATTATGGAAATATTGTGGCRCCTATCACTKCTCTCCTTAAAAATAATCCTTTCACTTGGACTCTCACARTTGATTAGTCCTTTCAAKCCTTGAAGGTGACTATGTGCACTACTTCAGTCTTGGCCCTTCCTAATTTCACAAAGACCTTTGTMTTGGAATGTGATGCATTTGGGAGAGGAATTGGAGTAGTCCTTATGCAAGAGAGTAGACCTTTGGCCTTTACCAGCAAACAATTTTCAAAACACCATTTGGGCCAATTAATCTATGAAAAGGAAATGTTGTCTATTTTGCATATTGTGGATCTCTGGTGCCCTTATCTCTTGGGGAAACGCTTCCAAATTAAGACAGATCATCAAAGTGTCAAGTATTTTTGGAGCAACGACCTTCCTCCCCGAAGAAAGAAAAATGGGTGACTAATCTCTTTGGATATTATTATTAGATCATTTACAAGAAAGGAAAAGAAAATGTGGTTGTTGACGCTCTTTCATGAAAATATGAAGATGAAGGGTCCCTTTTCTCCCTCTCCTTGATTGTACCAGATTGGCTCCAAGTTGTTCACCAGGAATGGATACAACATCCTAAAATTTTGCATATGATCCAACAATTGCAAGCCAATTCTCCAATTTCCCCAGGTTACTCTTGGCACAATGATGAGCTTTGCTACAAAGGTCGTTTGTATTTAAGTAAATAGTCACAACTAAATTCCATGGTGCTTACTGAGCTTCATGCTACACCCACAATTGGTCACTCAAGGTTTGCCAAAACCTATGACCGGGTCAAATGTTATTTTTTCTAGGATGGTATGAAAAAGGACATTTGCACTTTTGTCGCAGAATGTGATGTTTTTCAACGCAACCAGGGAAAAACAATCAAATCTCATGGCACACTACAACCACTTTCGATTCCACATGTTATTTGGAGGGACATATCTATGGATTTTGTTGTGGGTGTTATGGCGCAAGTTGTAGGTTGGGCAAAGCTCGACCCAACCACGGAACAAGTGATACAACTATGGAATTCCTACACCCAATTTCACCTCGATGTAGGTCCCGCACTTCAAGGGTGACTAGGTCACACTAGGGAGGTGATCTTGGTGACCCTAGGGGGATTGAAACGGAGATGGAGGGAAGTGGAAAAGAATCCCCTAGAGGTCAATTCTAGATGGAAGGAAAGGTATGGAGATATTCTTTGAAAATTAAGTAATGACTTCCCCACAAGTATAGTTCTTTTCGAGATGAGATTACCTTCCCGAGACATGAGAAAAGACACTTTGCAATAGTATATGTTAGTTGGATTAGAAAGTTAAGATGTATGTCCCTAATTTGAAGCAGCAGATAACAGAATGTATCATCAAATAAATGATACTATAAGTTGATCAATAAGTGCTAGATATCAAATAGAAAAATACAAGAGAAGGACTAGTTAAACTCAAGATGAAAAGCCAAAATTCTAGCACAAAATATAAGGTTGTTGTAAACACTGTTCTCCAGCAAATTATATCAGCCTTATTGCTCTAAAATTCAATGTATTACAAAAATAAAATCAGCCAATGGAATCCCCTCAAAACTTTCCAAAAAGTGCACTAGGACAAGTAAAGTAAGTGTGCAAGCTTTGAGCAAAAACCAATGGTTGAATAAAGAGTTATTTAAGCAAGTAAGTTAGGGTTTTTTCAGCCCTAATGGATGAAGATGCAATTTTGTAACAGAAGAAATAAGTATCCCATAGATGGGGATGCCCTAGTGGTTGTGAGGTTCCCAAGGCACAAGGAAGACAATCCACTTTGAAAGAAGTAAAAATGACCGAAATTCACGTTTCCCAATGTGATAATTTTATATCTTCAATACAACAAATCAATGCCTACTACCTTTACTATTGGGTTAATGGAATCAAAATTAGCTTAGAGAAGCTACCTCCTTGGGGGTATAATCTCTTTTACTTCCCAAGGAAATTTTCTCTAAGCTAGGGTTTAAGCTAAGAGGGTGTATGCCCTTATACTTCTCTTAGCAAACCCTTAATCAATGAGATGAAGCAAGAAAAAATAGTGAATACTATGGTGGGGGTGTATACCCTTATACTTCCCAACTAGCTCCTAACATAACAAAACTTGACTTGAAATAAATGATGGCAAGAGAGTAAAAACCATACCAATATCAAGTGAAATGCTAAGACAATTCACCACAAGACCTAGAAAGCATCATCCAAAGTTGTGCTAGGCCTTCCTCCATCAACCATTCATAAAAATAGCCATAAAACAAGTGCACAAGAGATAACAGAGATTAGGAGGCCGAAAATTTCATACTAAATTCTCTCACAAGTGGAGAGTTGTGATTGAAAATGAGATCTTATGATCTCTATTAATACAAAAATTAGCCAACATGGCATGTCCAAAAAATAAGGAGTAAAACACAAGATTACGAGTCAAAAACCCTAATATTTCCCCCTTAACACAATAATATTAAACAATTCACTTAAAATTTCATATTTTTCACAAATTAAACCCTAATCTAGGATGGCGTCACCCCTTTAGGGGATGGTTTGCCACTTTGAGGAGGTCGTTGTTGTTGGAGAAGCATGGAAGGGCCTCCTAAGGCCATGTGTCAAGCATATAAGTGATCTCATCATGGTGAAAACCCTCTTCTCTTCAAAAATTCCAAGTGCAAATGAGTGGTACCTCACCACCAATCTCTAGCCCCCAATATCATGACGTCGTGCTCAAAAGTGGGATGTTAACCAAGCGATGGGTGGGCTAGGTCATCCAAGTCATCATCAAGGCCATACAAGTGAAATCTCTCTCATATGGCATGTAGTCCCCTGGCATCCAACATGTGGGATTGTAGCCGCACGGAAGCTTGAGCTAGGCTTGTTCTCCCAAAATTGTCGACCAGCTAGGTCCTGCAAAGACAAATGAACACACTCTCCAAGGATATCAATTCATAACATCATGATAAGTGGATCCAATCAATAGATAATCCATCTAATCATGTGCATCAAGATTACTATATCAAAGAATTAACATCTCAAAGACACTATGCGACTTGTCAAGCTTAAGTATGGGATGGTTGACGAGGTGTCCTATTGGGTAGATTTTTCCCTAGGTCAAGGAGAGCCTCCAAGAGGTCCCTCTCTAAGCCATGTAGAGTGTATGAGGTGGATGGGGTCAAGACTCAATGGGAATAGGGATCATGACATACTAGCAGTCGTAGTGTCTCATTCACGGGTGCCTTTGTAGAGGGTGTGTGGTACCTTCGTCCGCAATGCACTTTTTCCAAGCCCATCATTTGCCTTTTATCTTTTTTTCTTTATATTTTCTTTAGCACAAGGAGAGGTCGAAGGTCACTTCCCTGGCGTGGTGACCATATGGTGGCAATGTCACCCACAAATGCCTAATGGAAATGAGATGGTTGGCTCCTAATGATACCCCATTTCTCTCAGCCATGCAACTGAGAGTCACTGACCTGGTTTGGTGACCAGATAATGACAATGTCATACCACTAGATATCCATGGATGTGATAGGTCATCTCGTGATGAGACCTCCTATCCTTCAATCTACCTTTCAAGTATTTCTTTGTTATATTATGGGTTCCCTTTTATTCAAAGATAAGTGTTTTATTTATTTCTTGGTTGATCCATGGGAAAAGCATCTGAAAGGTTCATATATGGTTTTTATCTTTTACGAAACACCAACCCATATGGGCCTTTAGCACCTTCTTCCCATAGAATGAGGGACAACCCCTTCTTGGGTCAATTCACCCTAAAATACTAAGAGATAGGGAAACAGAGGGGAATAATGATGGAAAATTGTAAGTATGGTCAGGAATGGTATGATGTATTATTAAAGGATTTCCCAGTAGCAAACCAATTCCCAAATAAGACCACTTACTAGGGCACAATGTCAACCACCAAGGTGAAGCAGGGAAAAAGGCATAATTTCCAAGCACATATCATGAAATCTAGAGAAATATAAGATACAACATAATCAAATGGATTAGGTATTGAAATTATGCTCGCCATAATATTGACTTGTACCTCATGGAGCAAGGCCCACTGCCTTCCGGAAGCCAACTGGTGTGGTGGACGCCATCTGTAAACCTGTGACCATCTGTGGTGGTGAGTGGGTTTCCCATCTATGAAAAGGGTATTGATGGTCATGTAGTCTCTCGGCACTCCATATATGCAAC
The DNA here is from genome assembly GCA_032191745.1 of Picea mariana. NCBI lineage: Eukaryota > Viridiplantae > Streptophyta > Pinopsida > Pinales > Pinaceae > Picea > Picea mariana. The sequence goes on along the minus strand of JASDQU011311212.1, from coordinate 33,260 downwards.
CTGAGGGCCTTGAGACATCATCTCCTTAGTTATCCACAAAATGGGGATAACATTTGTCTCCTACTTGGGGACATGTGCTCATCATAGAGTGCATGAGAACTGCAGCATCTCCTGGTAGACATGTTCCTACAAGTAAACATCAAACTGTCAAGTGAAGGATGGCCTACTCATCCTTGTTCTCATATGATCATAATCCGTAACAATTGAACTAGGAAAAGAAAATTTTGGCATTTTTTCAATAAAATTTCTAAACTAAGCATGAAATCAATATGCAGTGGAGTAGAATGAAAATGAAATGCATCTAAACTAGTATGAGAAATCAATATGAAAATGTAGGGAATCAAAATGACTTACCTACTTACCTAGGGCACGGGCCCTGAATAATTCATGTGACATGGATGTGAGGTTGGAGAAGAGACCCATCTATTGGCAATGGCATCTTTCTCTCATCTAATGATGTCAAAGAGTACCTTTGTTTTTCAGACTTCTTCCTGATGATGTAAGGGCCAAACCATGAATTGTTATCTTTTTGTTCATATCTTGGCTTGCCCTTTCTTTTGTCCCACATGAGCACAAGACTTCCTTCACTTAAATTGATGCAAGGTGTATTCTCATCATATGGAGGCTCTGTGTGGACTGTGTCTTCCATAAATTATCATTTTTCTCATCTTCTTTTTACATAATAAGAATATATTTTGGCTCCTTATGGTATTGTGCAGTCTTAATTTTATCTGTCCATGAGAGAAAATTTCTACTGCATCTTCCTTCATGAAGGGTAGCTCGGATGGATCATATTCAAAAATATGTAGAGGTATATCATGGTAGTGTTCACTAATATAATTGGGCCACCTCATATTCATCACATGTGTGTCTTTCTTCTCCCTTTTATGCAGGATCTCATACTTGCCATCGCCCATGGGAATATATGCATGTGTAAGGTCCATGATAAGGAAACCTCCAAGGGTCGAGGACCAAGTCCTTAACAAGAGCATCCCCTAGGCATCAAGGACATTGATCACCAATATATCCATGAGGACGCTGATATGTGGAAAATCTATCAAAAATACCTCAATGTCTTCACATACTCCAAAGACATTATCTCTTATGGAATAAATACCACATACATTTCCATAAGGTCGGGTTGTCTTTAAACCAAGTTGTTTCATTACCTTCAAATATGCGACATTTGTTGAGGCCCATAAATCAAGCATGTAGTTTTTCAAGTGGAGGTCATTCATTCCTAATGAGATATAGAAGGGAGGTTTCTTTTATTTTGGCCGATCGAGATACATAGTGTTTAACATGATGGGAGGATCCTCCTTCTTGGTTGGAACCTGTAATATTTTCAAAACTTCCCTTTTCATAGAAGGGATCTTACATATATCTATTACTGGGACCATCATATTCAGTTTTCCAAACATATTTGCAACATCTATATTCAACTAAATGTCATCTACAGGAGTTGGCTTAGGGAGAAACTCATATACCGGTGGTGGTGGTGGTGGAGCCACCTTTTATGCTAGTGGAACAGGAGTGTCAGGCATTTACGGAAAGGATAAAGCATTTTTTCTTCTTTAGATTAAAATTTCCCTCCTCTTTAGTTCCTTATTCTGATCATTTTTCAACTTACTTAAGGCTCGGAGTCTCCCCTCTCTTTATTCTATTAGTATGGCTTCATTGACCAGTTTTTGAGCATCTTGTTCATCGTTGAGATTGAAAATCATGAATTTTATATCATTAGGGTAATCTTCATTTTATCGGGGTAACTCATATTCCATGTAAGTCTCTTGGCATGGTAGACACCATTCTTGTAAATCAATTGTCCCAATAGGTTTTAAAGTATCTAGGGCCTTTTCCTCTTGTTGAGGTCTTGGTATCCAACCAGTGGAATCTCTTTTTTGTCTGGTAAACTGAGTTATGGGAGAAAATTGATTTCTTTCCATTGTAGTCATACAGTTCATAAGCTGATTTCTCACTTGATCAAACTAAGTATTCATCTAATCTATCTTCTGAGTCATGAGAGAAATTGGACTAGGAGCATTGTTGTTGGAAACCTTAGTTCTTGATTCTGCGTTGTTGTAGGGATACTAAATTCTTTAGCTTTTGCCAATGATGTGGGATTTTTATCTTTAATAATGTATCAGAACTTCCCTTCAAAGGAATTCATGTAAAGGAGACAAACTGATGATGTTGTAGGACAGTAGTCTGTTGGAATTTGATTGTACAACTTGTCAAATCTTGAAATCAATTCCCTTACCGTTTCATTCTCATTTTTCTTTATTTGATTGAACTAAGTTGCAAGTGTCCCACCATCTTCTTTTCTTGACCATATGCTTTTAAATAAGCCAGAAAAGGAATCATAGGTCGTGATACGATTATCAGGGAGTCCCTTGAACCAATCAAGAGCCTCCTTAGTCAATGATGAGTAAAATAGTCTCATGGCCACATCTTCATGATCAATACATGCATTGTCTATGCAGTCTCGTCCCATGACATAAATGTGGTCTTCGACAGTTATCACATTGTTTCCTCGAAACTTTGGAAACCACTTGTTGACATATGTTGGCATATTGTTAGGGTAGCCCTGAATATTGGCCATGTTAAGAGGTTTGTAGAGGTCTCTTTTCCAAGGGTGATCCATTGGAGCAAGGGGAAGGGTTTTATGGAAAAGGGTTTTAGCAACGGGAGACTTGAGAGGAGGCCTTCTTTGGTAAACCTTAGAAGGATTGAACCTCCTAGGGGGAAAAGGTTTGGGGAAAGAAGAATTTTGGAAAGGTGGAGTCGCCAAATGAATTTCAAAATGATTTCATCAAGGAGGGTGGAAAGGGAACGTCCCTTGGGTGGAGTTGCCAGGTAAGATAAGGTAAAGGCTTTGTGATAGCTTACTAAAGTGTTGTTAGAGTACGAAGAGGATTCAAAATACTCCCCAGCAATGGCACCAAAATTTTATGGCACAAGTTGTAGGTTGGTAAAATCCCAACCCAACCATGGAATAAGTGATACAACTATTGGAATCCTACACCCAATGTCACCTCGATGTAGGTCATGCACTTCAAGGGTGACTAGGTCACTCTAGGGAGGTGGTCCTGGTGACCCTAAGAGGATTGAAATGGAAATGGAGGGAAGTGGAAAAGAATCCCCTAGAGGTAAATTCTATATGGAAACAAAGGTAGGGAGAGATGCCTTGCAAGTTAAGTAATGATTGCCCCACAATTATAGTTATTTTCTATATGAGTGTACCTATCGGAGACACAAGAAAAGACACTTTGCAACAATATATGTTAGTTGGATCAGAAAGTTAACCTTTTTCTCCCTGATTTTCAGTAGTAGATAACAGTATATATCAGAAAATAAATGATACTAGAAGTTTCTCAATAAGTGCTAGATATCAATTAGAAAAATACAAGACAAAGACTAGCTAAACTCAAGATGAAAATCCAAAATTATAGCACAAAAGATCAGGTTGTTGTAAACACTTGTCTGCAGAAAATTATATCAGCCTTATGGTTGTAACATTAAATGTATTACAGCAAGAAAATCAGCCACTGAAATCCCCTCAAAAGTTTCCAAAAAGTGCACTAGGACAAGTAGAGTAAGTGTGCAAGCTTTGAGCAAAAACCAATGGTTGAATAAAGAGTTATTTAAGAAAGTAAGTTAGGGTTTATGCAGCCCTAATGAATGAAGATGAAATTTTGTAACAGAAGAAATAAGTAACCCCTAGATGGGGATGTCGTAGAGGTTGTGAGGTTCACGAGGCACAAGGAAGACAATCCACTTTTCAAGAATTAAAAATGATCGAAATTCATGTTTCCCAATGCAATAATTTTATATCTCCAATACAAAAAATCAATGACTAGTGCCTTTACTCTTGGGTTAATGGAGTCACAAGTAGCTTAGAGAAGATACCTCATTGGGGGTGTAAGCCTTCTTACTTCCCAAGGCAAGTTTCTCTAAGCTAGGGTTTAAGCTAAGAGGGTGTATGCCCTTATACTTCTCTTAGCAAACCCTTAATCAATGAGATGAAGCAAGCAAAAATGGTGAAGACTATGGTGGGGGTGTATGCCCTTATACTTCCCACCTAGATCCTAGCATAACACAACTTGACTTGAAATAAATGATAGCAAGAGAGTAAAAACCATACCAATATTAAGTAAAATGCTAAGACAATTCACCACAAGAACTAGAAAGCATCATCCAAAGCTAGCGCTAGGCCTTCCTCCATCAACCATTCATAAAAATAGCCATAAAACAAGTGCACAAGAGATAAAAGAGATAAGGAGGTCGAAAATTTCAGACTAAAGCCTCTCACAAGTGGAGAGTTGTGATTCAAAATGAGATCTTATAATCTCTATTTACACAAAAATTAACCAGCGTGGCTTGTCCACAAAATAAGGAGTAAAACACAATATTAGGGGTCAACAACCTTAATATTTCCCTATTAACACAATAATATTAAACAATTCACTTAAAATTTCATCTTTTGCACAAATTAAACCCTAATCTAGGATGACATCACCCCTTTAGGAGACGTTTTTTCTACTTTGAGGAGATCGTTGGTGTTGGAGAAGCATGGAAGGGCCTCCCAAGGCCATGTGTCAAGCATCTAAGTGATCTCATCATGGTGAAAACCCTATTCTCTTCAAAACGTCCAAGTGAAAATGAGTGGCACCTCACCACCAAGCCCTAGCCTCCAATATCATGATGTCATGCTCAAAAGTGGGACATTTTTCCCCTCTATTGGCCCTCGACCAAGTTTTGAGGAAACATTAGTCAAAGTTGGCCCACTTTTGGACTTCAACACATTGGTCGAGGAAGGAGTGCCCAGGAGGAGCTGAGATCGCGGATATCACTTGTTTTGCGGGCTATGTGGACCCAATAAGGGGTTCTTTAGGGTTTTTATAATGGGTTATGGGATGTCGGCCCATGGGGTTTTCCCATGTTTCGCCCTATTGTAAGGGTTTGTAAAAGTATAAATAAAAGAAGAATGTATGGTAGAAGTAGTTCTTGAGTAGTCTTTTGAGCTAAGTGGAAGTGGTCTGAATGGATTTTTGCAGGGGAATGAATATGTGTTAAGGATTTGTGCTTGATAGAGAGTGGTTGTGTTCCTTGATCTTGTTTTGGAAGGAGGATCTGGTGCTCAATGCACATATCTCTTGTCTAGTGTGAAGCTCTACTCTATGGCTTAGTGCACAGGAGTAACTAAATGTAAGAGATTGATGAATAATAAAAAATCGAAGTGGTTGGTGGACATAACCCCACACTGGGGTGAACTACGTATATCTTGTGTCTTTGGGTTGCTTTGTGTTTTGTTATTTATGTTATGAATCTACTCAGTTATTTGATTAGTATGTATGATAGATAGATCTGTTATTGCTTAAGTGCTTTACTTATGATAAGGGTAAATGAAGGTTAGATCTAACTCAATGCTAAGTGTTTAGGATATATAATCATTTATTTTTACCGTGTCGATATACCTTAGATATGTTCTGTGATGTTAATAAGGTTAATGAACTAATGCATGTCACTTCTTAAGCATTAACAGAATACCCTGTGAAGTGTTATTATCACAGATTTGTGTCCTATCCTGGTTACAGACACTTGCGTCTTGTAACCCCCCCTGCTTCTACCTCGGGTGAGACTTCCCCTACCCTGAAGGTGTTGCCGAAAGGGTTGGTAGTTGGGGTTTTGTTGGTGCATTGTTAAGCCTTGAACCCTAGGTCTACCCCTGTGCCAACAAATGGTTCTACTGTCGGGACTTGAAACTATGATTATTGGGAACTGAAGTAAAGAAAAAGAGAAGCTATGTGCGTAGATTTGTTGTTGAAGTGTGCAGTACTCTACTTGAATTGCGAAACTTTGTGCTAAGAAATAAATTCGATCTGAAAAAAGAGGTAAGATCCGAAAAGAGGTAAAGCTTTTTCCTTTGACAAGAGCAAGATAAGTGAAAATTTTGTTTCAAAAGAATGAATGTATGTATGTTTAATAAATTTTGTACTAGTCTGAAGGCTAGGGCACAGTTGAAAGAAAGAGTTGATCTGAGTAAATTTAATAAAAATGAAGAAATATATGTTATTCCTATGCATAGAAAGAATTTTTGGACTAATAAGTGGATGTAGGAACCTAGGAAAAAATTTTGCAGATTGTAGATCTAGCACTACAATCCTAGTGCGCAGTGCAGAAGAAGTTGGGGAAATTTTAAAAGAAAAAGAGGATTGACATTGTGTTATAACTGCAGAAGACTGGGACATCTTGCTAAGGAATGCCCTGGCACAGGTCCTATTTTCCTTTTTTGTAAGACTGTTGGTCATGAGGTTGAGGATTGCCCAAAGATTATTGCTAAAGTTGAAAGGATGAAAATGAGACAAGAAAACTATGAAGGAAGTCAAGAGACTAAGGGCATGTTAGAGAGTCATAAAGAGAAAGAAACAAAGGAAGTTGAGATTATATTAGTACAGTTGAAAGAAATGATATATGTTCACAAAGATGTCAGTTTACCAGAGATCCTAAAAGTAAAACAACGCATAAGTGCAAGAATAGAATACTTCGACATAGACTATGTCTTGGATGAAGAAACACAAGTGAATATTATGACAGAAGAAACTTGGAAATTTTTGGCAAAACCTATTGTGATACCTTCGTTGGTAAGGATAGGCTTGTTTAAGGGAAAAATGATAACCCTGTGTGGAAGAGTTACTAATATACCTATTATTTTTTAGGGAACATCGACTGAAGAAGAATTTGAAGTCGTTAAATTTGTTGGGGACAACGCCTCTTTCCCACTTTTGTTAGGTAAGACTTGGATTGAGAAGGATCAGATCAGAAGGAAAGCAGAGGAAGAAGCTACAGCAAAGAAAAAGCAAGAACTATGAGATTTCATAGCTAGAAAAATAGATCGACTCATAGAAGAACGAGAGGATAAGTCGAAGCAACAGAACAAAGTAACAACGCAGAAGGGACAGAAGGCAAGAGAATTAGTTGGCAAGGTTGAAAGAATGTAAGAAGGCTTGAAGAACCTATATATGCAAGAAATAAGTATATCCA
>JASDQU011311211.1:9572-25187 GCA_032191745.1 Picea mariana | reverse complement strand
GTTTAACCTATTTGGAGGTGAAATCAGTTGGATGAGAAAAAGACAGGTTGTATTGGCACTCTCAACTACAAAATTTGAATACATGGCAGCCACTCATGCAAGCAAGGAAGCAGTATGGTTACAAAGATTGTGTTCAGAAATTGGCTTGGTACAAGAAGCAGTGAGATTAGATTGTGACAATCAGAGTGCAATCTTCCTGGCAAAGAACCCAGCTTATCATTTGAAGACAAAGCATATTGATGTTCAGTATCACTTTGTGAGAGACATGGTTGAGGAAAAGAAGGTGTTGCTGGAAACGGTTGACACTTTGAAGAATGTTATAGATTCACTGACAAAGTCTGTGAGCACAGAAAAGTTCTCCTGGTGTAGAGTAACAATGGGCATTGTTACCCTGGATTGTTGACAATATAATCCCCTGACCCCTGGATGAAAAGAAAACAAGTGGGAGAATGTTGGGTATGTGTTATATTCTTTGCATGTGTGTGTGGGGGCGCGTCAGATATGACAACTGCGTCTGACGATCCCTCTAGTAGTGTTCTTTGTGTCGTGTGCACCGGGCACTTTCCTAGGTGGGTCCCCGGGGGGGGCAAGTATGCCCCCCCCTTGGTTATGTGCAGCGTTCGGGGCAGCGCCCTGAAATTTATTTTTGGGTGGTTTTTGCTATTTTTTAGCAGTTTACTAAAAATAATCTCGATTTTAGGGATTAGGGTTTTGGTATCTACGGAATACCTAAAAACATTGTATATATTGTATAGTGAATGGTGAAATTCGATATAATGAATATAAGAAAGGTTTTCCCGATTGAGGTTTTTCGGTATAATATCTTTGTGTACTATGTGAATGAGCCATTGATTAAATTTTGTTTTGCTTAAGAATCTATATGCATTGCTTTACTTCACAGGTTTAAAACTTACAGAAATGGGCAGAGTTTCACTGCTTTCATGCTTCTCCTTGAGATGGGACCCCAACACCTTATTTTATATGCCAAAGAGATAGTTATTCGATTGGGTGATGGGCTATGGGCGGTCAATTGGTTAGGAAACTACCCAAAAGCCCGTATTCCCTTGCAACTTTTTATATTTTGCAACTTTTGTGGGTATACACGGGCTGTAATGGCGCAACTAATGTATGTACATAGGCATTAATGGTGCAGCTAGCATACATACATGGGAAGTAGTGGTGCAAGGCACGTACATCTTCAAAAATTTGGTTTTTAAGAAGAGTTATTCAGTATTGGCTTGGAAAAAACAGTAAGTAAGATGGCTTGTTGTTAGGTATGAATGTTTGGTTCAAATTAGGGTTATAAAAAATGCCCCCTAATTTGTGAGGTTAGAAGATCTTCTGATGGCCGAAATACATTACAAATCTTTACCAACGTACGAAGCGAGTGAGCTCGGGACCAGAGTTCGGGAGGTGCCATCTGCAAAATAAAAATTGTCTCACCGAAGCGAGCATACCCATGCTCGGGATGAAATAAATCATGGATGCCAATAAAATACACTACATATCTATGTCATATAACTATATAAAGTGTAGTCGTGAGCAGTACACAACAGATATACATCTCAAAATCAAAAGATATACATGAATAGTATCCATCTTCAAGAAGCTAATGATGCCTGATGAATGGAGATGAAGCCTTCAGAGCTCAAGTAACAACTTCAAGATCTTCACAACTCGGGTAGGAGTGTAATGTGAGTGTACATATTCACTACCCAGAGGTCTTCGACGGCTTGTCGGGGAACAGACAAGAGGATCTCGGTGATTAGGCAGAGAACTTCATTGATTTTGAACAAAGACTTTGATTGGACTTTCAGTATGGTCGGGCATGAGGAAAAGAGACAAACTGCAGAAGGGTTGACTCAAGTTGGGTAAAAATTCCCTTGGACAATAGCACAATGAATGATGAGACTCAGGAAACATGACATTGACAGAAGTTCACAATGCAGGAGGCAACACAAACTCTACATATGTTTGGAAGAATAACCAAACAGAGGAGGAAACAGTTCTATGTTACGAGAACATCTCCCTAAGGTCATATTAAATCCCATAGCTTGACAAACAAATGGAAGGATGTGCTTTATCCAAGGGAGACTCATTGTGCTGCCATAAAAAGAAAATACTTTTCCCATCCTTTTTTTGGGGTATATTTGATTGTTTTTTGTCTTTTTCAATATTTTGAAATCTTGAAAAAGAATAAAAGAATGCTACGTTACAAAGGAGGAACAAGTGTCAAAAACATACTAGTTCTAAGCGCGAGGAACACACCGATGCTCAGAGCAAGGAAACATGTGTAGGAAAAGGACACTCGGGAAAATTCCTTCATGGGTCAAGGTGTCAAGAAGCAGAGGCAAAGTGCTACAAGGCTTGCGCATAAGGCATGCTTCAAAGGTTCAATTGAGAACCACATGGAGCCAGAATTAGGCCAAAGACGCAGGAATGAAAATGCGATTAACATGAAACAATGATAACGTCCTTCAATGTAATTTTAAATGAGCCCAGAGAAGGTAATCTCGGTGGTTTTTCATTTTTAGAGAGTCTGAAAAGGTGCAAAAGAAGACTCCACTGGGGTACCTTTTTCGAATATAGTCTAGTCGGTTCGAAAAAGGAATAAATTAGCACCGAAAAGACATCTATTCAAGACCATTTTAACGAGTGTGATAAAGACAAGATCACTCGACAATCTTTTCAATTTTAAGGAGTCTGAAAAGAGCTTAACTATGGACTTTCTGTCTTTTTCTAGATTTAGTCTCCTTAGCCTGAAAAAGGTGAAATTTACTGAGGAGAACTCTCCCGGTGAGACGAATCTCCCAAGGTGTACCTTTTTACTCCTTAATATACAGGCCTAAAAAAGGGGTAAACTCATGTCAGTAGATGTTTTTTTGAACCAATTAACGAGTGTGAAAGAACAAGGTCACTCGGCGATCATTTCAATTTTAAGGAGTTTGAAAAGAGCTTAACTATGGACACCATTATGGATGTTCTTCTGGACCGATTTAATGAGTGTGAAGAAACAAGATCACTTGACAATATTTTCACTTTTAGGGAGTCTGAAAATAGCTTAACTATGGCCTCCGTGGGGGTTCCTTTTTCGTAAATCTAGTCCCTCAGGCCCGAAAAAGGGTTAAAATTATACATGAGAATACTCTTCTAGTGAACCGAAGTTCCTAGAGTATAAATTTGTTCGTACAATTGACCATCCAGACCGAAAAAGGGGTAAACTACTGCCGGACAGACATGCCTTCAAATTTTAGTTTGGCGAGCGTGAAGGGCAACAAGATCGCTCGAAAATCTTATCATGTTTAGAGGGTCTGAAAAGGGCTTAAAAGAAGACTCGTTTGTTTTTTGGGAGTCCCGAGGGTGAGGCCAAGAGTGATAATATACCATACATGTGAAGGCTCAAACTCATAATCAAGACAAGACTAAAAGGACTCCCGAGCCTATAGTCATTAGCGACGACATGGATACCAAAATGCAACCAGGATCTACCTAGGGCATCCATGTGAGGGTAGGCTCTACCACTAAATTAAGACACTTCTAAAGCAGCAATTACGGTTCAGTGTCACAATTCGGTGGGGTTGATCCTATGTTAAAGTGGAAAAGACAACGAGGTGCAACAAGTGGAGGTGGAATCCTAACTTAAATGCACAAAGTTGGAAAAAAAAAAATTCACCAAAGGACCTTAAAAGTGTCCCAACTCCCAAAACGTTCGTCGAACGAAAAGCAAAGTATACCGTAACATCCAATGAGAAACTCAAGAACCAAGTTACATTATTTTCAAGCCATAAAAAACGACAACGGGGGTCAAAAAATAATAAAAAGGGCCAAAACAATCTATAAATAGAAGCTGGAAACTCATTATCACCATTGCAAATTGAGAATTGGCCAAAAATCCAAAAACACCCCTTTGTGAAAGAAGTTGATTCTGGGAGATTCAATGGACGAAACAAACTTCTTCTTTGACCAAGTAAGTATAAACTAGTCCCTCCTGCATTTCCAATCTTTATTTTTTCATTTCTTTTTTGTTTTTTGGAGGGGTGCACACCTTTAAAAAGTTCGGCCACCTGTACGTGGGTTGTCCAAGCACAGATTGCGTATGCACATGGGCAGAGAAAATTATGCCCACGTACATAGGCGATTGTCCCCAATACAACCCGCGTACATCCTCAAACATATGAAAACATTAAAAATGCATCATTTGACTCTCCTTTGAACTTGTCATTATGTAGAATGTATGTCCATTGGAGAGAGAGAGAGAGAGCATGAGGACATTGATTCCATGGTCAAAGAAGACCATGTTGTTGTTGCCGCATTAAACCAATGCGGGTTGTGGAAATTCTTTTGGTGTCCACTCATGCAGGCACAACCCATGTTGTTGAATGCCTTGGTGGATTACTGGCACCCAGATGCAGAGGCTTTTATGCTTGAGGGACAGTCATTGACTCCAACGACTAAAGATATTTATTTTCTAACTGGCCTCTCGAGGAGAGGGGAACCAATCAACCTTTGTGCTTTTCCCTCTAGGCCTCACAACATTTTCGAGTTGATCGAACAACATTGTGAGGCCAGAACAGATAAAGTGGGTTCCCAGGTACCGATCCAAAAAATCACCAACCTATCACTGAAAGTGATAGTTTTACTTATTGGGCGGATCACTGGGTCCATGTCTTTACATCAGGCCTCCCGGGCGCATATGCATTGCACAGTATAGTGCTTAAATGTACGAGTGTTCGATTGGAGTACAACCATGCTAGAGTGCATGAAGAGACAACTCACAGAGTGTCATGGGCGGAACAACAAGAACTTTGGGTTCGAGACTGTTCTTTGTTATTTATTCTTCGAGAGGGTACCCAGTCTTAGTCCCCAAGAGACAATACGGGGGCACGTGGCCTCATTCCCAGCAATGTACAGGTGGGCAACATTGTTGCCATGACAGGGGGGAGGGAGGACCATCGACGCCTTTGATGATACATTTTTCGACTGGTGGTCTCGGTATATTCTGGCTATAGAGGACTACCCCTATTTTAGGATCAACTTCTCCAAAGATCTTGACATTCCCGTACCTCCCGGAGAGGAGCGAGGAGAATTAGGTACATTTTTATTTTTTTTAAGTTTTTAAATTTTTGATTTATTTTTTATATATATCATTTTTTATGTGTACCAGAGCATCTGACAACTATGTATCTGTTATGTACAGATGTGGGACCAATGCGTCCATCTGATTTTGCGCGAAGCAGGCGTCGTCCATGACCAGAGGCAGCAACAGCAGTCACTGTACCAGCAGCAGCGGTGGTACCTCCAGCCGGAGAGGCTAAGAGAGTTTTGAGACGAGTGGAGTGGAACTTGTCCACACTCACTCGTACTATGCCTATGGCCGAGATCAAGGATCTCCCACCATCTATGCAGCCTCATGTTGTTTTGGTACCACGGACCTAGGTCCAGCTATTTTGGCATTTCGAAAACGTTGTAGTCCACTATGGTAGGGCCAACATGCCTCGTGCTTAGCTTATGGTGGATCATTTACATGTCGAGGGAACTCTTTGTATATTTTTGAGGGCATAAGCCCCGCATTATATACCAGACTCATTATTTTTTGAGGCACTTGCACCCACCTATGTACTATGATACTTTTGATATAGATATATATACATATTTTTATGTCTTATGGATTACATTTATTTACAAATGTATTTACATGTGTATGTGTGTGATTTTTCTTACATGTGCCCAATATTCCAATCTAATACTTGATTAGCTAGAGTATATGTCATTTGATTCAATCTCCTAGGAACATGGATATACGTAAGGTAATCAAAACAACGTTATAAGAGACGTACCCTAAGGAATTGTCGATGTAGAGTAGGATCGTAAACGCGGTAAACCCAATTTAACTGGGACACAACCAATTGTGCATCTAAGTAGACTCGGAGGTAAGAGATACCATGTGACAAGGTGTCACAACACAACTCTATTACTGCACTGTATTCGGCGACATTGTTTGTGGCATCACCTAAACAGATACCTCCAGAAGATAACAACTGGCCTTGGGGTGTGAATATTACCCAAGCTACGGAAGCAAGCCTCTGAGTGTGTCAGCTATCACCATCTGCAAATCCAACAAACACGTCTGATTCACTTGACATCTGCCATAGTGAAAAAGTTGACATAAAAAATGACACGTCCATAAAACAAAAGACAAAAACTAAAATGTATAAGAACTATACATATATACAAGAAGTCACCCAAGGTGACCCACCTACGAGTAATACTTCTTGAGATAGAGCCCATTTCTAGGCTCCGCTAAAGCTTTCCCTTCAAATTCAAGCAAACAATAAGAACCCTTATTTAATACCTCCTTCACAATGAACGGTCCGAGCCACATGGGTTTGAACTTTCCTACCCCTAGGGGATCCTTATCTTGGTCATAGACTAGGACAAGGTCTCCTTCAGGAAAAATGCGAGGAAGAATGGACTGATCATGCTGACACTTGACTCTTTGCTTGTGAGCCTCGTTAGCCAAGGTTGGATCACATTGTTTCTCATCGAGCTGATCGAGATATAATAAGAGTTCCTCAAGCGGTGAAGTGTCTAGTAATCACTGTACTACCAACTTAAGAGATGGGATATGGCATTCTATAGGCAAGACTGCTTCCAACCCATACACAAGTTGAAAAGGTGAGAAACCAGTGGAAGTATTTATAGATGTTTGGTAGGCCCACAATGCCTAGTATAACATCAAATGCCAATTTGATTTGGCTGAATTTATCGTTCGCTGTAGAATGGTCTTGAGTGACTTATTCACAGCTTCTGCTTGACCATTCTCTTGTGGGTAATAAGGTGATGAGTGTTCTTGTATCAACCCTAGCTTTGATATTAATTCAGACATCATTTTGTTCTGAAAGTGACTTCCATGGTCAGTGACAATCTCCTTCGAGACGTCGAACCTTGCTATTATCTGATTAGACAAGAAGAGAGATGTGGTCTCTCCATCATCCTTGAACATTGGCATAGCCTCGACCCACTTGGTGAAGTAGTCTACTGCTACGATGATATAACAGTGCCCCTGGATGAGGGGGGGTGGCATGTAGTATAATCAATCCCCCACTTGGTGAAGGGGGCAACTATGATGATGGGAAACATGGGAGCAGGATGTGTCGTCATCTTCTGTGAGAAGATCTGACAAGGGTGGCACTTCTTGACCGATTCAACACAATCTTTTATTAACGTCAGCCAATAGTAACCAGCTCGTAGAATCTTTTGGGTTGTTTCCAACCTAGACAAACGACTGCCACATGCTCTAGTGTGGCAATATTTAAGCACAAGTTCCACTTCTTCATGGGTGAGACGTCAAGGAAGGATACAATCTATACCTTGACGATACAAAGTGTCTTCGAGAATAAGATAGTTTTTTTCTTGATGGCATATACATTGACGCTCATGATGGGAAGAAGAAGAGGGGCACTAAAAATTCTGGAGATAGACTAGTATATCTCCATACCAAGGATCCAAAGATGTGATCAAAAACATATCTCCTTTAATAGGCGACTCTTCGGGTATAACATCACCTGACTCGACCGAAAGTTCTGAGATGAGTTCTGCAAAGACTAGCAACTTTTTGGATTTCGTGGAAACAAAATCCAAGTCAAATTCTTGGAGGATAACTATCCATATACTAATATTTCCACCAATTATGCGTCGTGTCAACACATATTGGAATGGATTTATAACGGCAATGATGGTGGTCTTGTGAAACATAATATAGTGATGGAACCGTTGGACAGCATAAACTGTTGCCAACGCAAGTTTATCAACATGGGATTAGTTGAGTTCTAGTCCAACCAAACCTCGGCTCAGGTAGTAAATCACGTGATCTTCAAGCAATTCATCCTCTTGAACCAAGAACATGTCGATGGTCGACTCTGTAGTGGCCAAGTACAATAGGAAATCTTTATTATAAATGGGTGGCCAAAGCATGGGGGAATACATGAGGGCGCATTTCAACGCTTCAAAAGAGCGCTGAGAAGCATCATCCCAATGGAAAGGAACGTCCCTCTTTAGTAAACGCATGAACCATTTTGTGATCTCGGCATATTTTGCGATGAAACGTCGTAAAAAGTTCATGTTTCCCTGTAAACTTTGAAGCTGAGGGACTGTGCACGGGGGAGGCAACTGAACTATCACCTCAACCTTTAGAGGATCGATCATGATCCCTATTGTCTAAACTATGAAACCTAGCATACGACCTGGAGTCACGTAAAAACTGCATTTGTTTGGATTCAAGTGAATCCGATAGTAGTGACATCGCTCAAAGATAAGTCAAAGGTGTGTGGGATGATCATCTCTCTTACGAGATCGTGACGCTAAATCATCGAGATAAGCCTCGACTAGGTGTTTGAGATCATGGAAAGAAAAAGACATGGCCCACTGAAAAGTATCTCCATCATTCTTCAGGCCAAAAGGCATCTTCCAATAAGAAAATGTACCCCACGAACAGATAAAAGTTGTTTTATGTTGGTCCTCGAGTTTGATCTGTATCTAATTGTATCCCAAGAAACCATCCATGAAAGAAAAGACCTTGCATCCTGTGCATTCATCAAAAATATGGTCAATAAATGGGGTGGGGAAATTATCCTTTGGACAATCCTTGTTCAAATCACGGAAGTCTGTACATACGTGAATCATACCCTGCTTTTTGTTGACTGGAACAGTATTCGACACACATTGAGTCAATTGGACAAATGAAACCAGCTTTGAGTAGTTTCTCTACTTCATCCTTAATAGATGATGCTTTCTAAGGATTAACTGGATGAAGCTTCTATCGGATCAGCTTGGCGTCAGGGTAAGTCATGATTTCATGTTCAATGATCCATGGATCAATGCCTGGCATTTCCTCATAAGACCGGGAAAAAATGTCGCAGAATTCTTTAAATAAATCTATATAGATATGAATCTCCTTAGGGGAAAAGTATGCCTTGATGAAGAAATTATCCACGATGCCAGGGGTTCTGGAGATATTAATAGGTATGATTTTAGCAATGGTTGCCATATTACCCTTGGCATAAACTGTGTGCGTAACCATAGGGTTGATAGAACAAGACCTATCTCCAGTCATAGTCAACACAAATTCTCTTGCCTCTATTCTTCCTAAATCTGGGAGGAAGTATGATCTGTGATGGAGATCATCCAAGGGTCTATCTGGACTAGTCAACGCCTCTAAAATTGCCTCATCAAAGGGAAAGACAAATTCTAAGGAATCGGTAGTGGCAAGGGAACATTGAGCCCAGGCAGGCTCAAGAACGGTATCTAACTCAGGTGCAGGAGTCAGATCACGGTTGGCTGAAGCTTGTTGGACTATAGAGTACACAACTTCTGCTACGAACAAGGGCATGGACATGCCATGGTGCCCTGTCCCTTCCATCATGGATGATGGGGAAGGAATAATCCACGGATCATTAAAGTACATCGTGCAAAATGACGACACTGAAAAGATTTCAGCCTTAGACTGGTTGGGGACAACCGATATCATTTTGACATCGCTGGAAGGAGGAGGGTAATTTAAAGTACCCATGAGAGGTGGGCACAAACCAACCCCCACGTTGACAATGCCAGGTTGTAGGTTATCAATCATCGGGACCGTGGATGCCCCAAATGAAGGGGCAGGTCTAGAGAAAGACAATTGATCAATGGTCACGATTCGGCCCTCATGTGGAAACAACAAGACCCAAAAACTGTGTCAACCATTGTATGCATGGCATATGTCCAACTCCTTCCTAATAGAAGGTTGTAGTCGAGAGGTGCATCGATCACTTCAACTTTGACGCACACGGTCTTCCCTCCTAACTGCATAGGGAAAGAAGGAATGATTCCATGTGGTATGAAAGAATGACCATCGAAAGTCGTAAGAATAGTAGGTGAAGGAGACAGAACAAGTTGGCCAATGGCCTTCCAACACGCAAATGACATCACGCATGTCATGGCACCCTCATCAACCACCGTACGGAAAATATTTCGGGTAGACGATTTCGTGGGGTGAGCCACTACTATCTGAAATGCGATGTGGTATGGAAAACAAGGCTTCAAGTACTCGGTTGTATCGAGCGTGATGGTTCCCGGATTACATGTCTCAGTGGATCCTAAGGTGGATAGCAAAGCCTTTCTCTATGAAGGGAAACTATGGAAGACCTCCAAAGTAGACATCGTGCAAGGGGTTTGTGACAAATCCTCCACCAAAGAGTAGTTTTGGGTGGCCCTCACGTTTGGATTATGTGAAGCTTTCTTGAACGCCCATTTCAGGATGTGTGTCATTGTTTCACCCATCATTCTCTTGATCTGGAGAGGAACAGATGGGTTTTCGACTTATTTTCCCTTTTTGGCAGTAATTGGCGTTCTGTAATCATGTTCCCTAGTAGTTATGTGAGCTTCACCTTTCAACATATAGACATTTGAAGTCGAGGGATTGCTAGATGACGAAGGGGGTCCCTGAATTCCCTCATCCGTGTTCGCAGAGGATTGAGTTAAATTTTTCCCATGAGGAAATGGGTTCTTTAACACTGCAAGTTGTTGTTGTGCCAATAACTTTTGGGCCTCCACGAGTCAAGGGCATAGGTGAGTCGAGTGGTCTTCTGCGCAAAGGTTGCACGGATACTTCGACTTCTTTTTCTCTGTGTTTCCCTCGCCAACATTATTGGTGGGTTTCTTATCCACCTTACCCTTATTTCATTTTTTTTTCTTCCCTTCGGCCTGCTGGTTGGCCTTTGGGTTTGTCAATTTCACGTTGTGTACATCCGACGTCTGAGCAGGGGGAGAAACCGAACTAGGATTTGGGTTGGCCACTGTTTGTTGTATCGACAATTGTTGCAATTGGTTTGACAGCGGATCAGTGGGCTTTGCTTGTGTTGAACCAACAATTCCATCAGCATGTGGTCCAGACTTGTGTCCAAAATTATCAAGAATAGACCATGGAACATCTGGAAAAACTTCATAAAGAAAACCAGACCGAGAGTAAACTAGCTCTAGTTGTCGAGCTCTCATTATCACTTCTTCCTCCGAAAATACCCCCAACATTGCTACGTCCTTGGATAGTTGGGGTACCAAAGACTTAAGGAACCATTCCAACAGGAATGCTGGTGGAACTGGTACTTTAATCAAACTCTTTCAGCACTACCATTCTCGGATGTGTTCAGAGATATGGTCAGCCTTTGTCTACTCAAAGTTGGCCAACAGTTCTGTGTTGGCGTCGTATCTCACAGGTAATTGAAAATGGTTTAAGAAAACCATTTCCAATTCACCAAAAGTAGAGTATCTTGAGCGGTCGAGCTCGATGTACCATTTCATGGCACTCCCGATAAGAGTTCATTGAAATAGATGCAACTGGACGGAGTCGTCTCTTAAAGAGTTGGATGAGAACCATAGGTGAAATGTGGTCACATGATCCCCTAGATATTTTTTAGGCTTTTCTTTTAACTTTGGAATGTCTGAGGGAAACTTGGTCGGCATAGCAGGCCAATGTGGATCGTGAAAGATTGGGTCATTCAATAATCTTTACAAGTTTGGCAAATGCAAAGTTTCCAGAAATGGTAGCTTAGGTTTTTGAATATGTATAGGAGGATAGGAGCCTGGGATTTGGTTGGCACCAAGTTGCCAGGTAAAGTTAGGCTACTGGCCTGGGTTCTGGTAAAAACCATGGTCGAGGTCAACATTCATATGTTGCGCTTGTTGAGACATCATTGGATGACTCCCATAGTAGGATGTTTAGGAATGAAAAGGGATTGCTCCCGACATAGTGTTCCAGAGGTTTTGGAAAGGGTTGCCCCTTTTCGATCCAATGGGCATAGGTCCTAAGCCTTTCCCGAGGTTCCATTGACCATGGAAGGGGTTGCCCCCAGTTGGCATCCCTGACGAGGGAACTAATCCCTACCATGGATTCCAAGGTCCTTGAGAAGTGTGTGTTCCCTGTGCAGGAATAGTACCCTATGAAGGATTTTTTATCCAAAACCAGGGTTACCCCCGGCCGGGATGGAAGCTGAAGACAATGTGTTGTTACCAAACGTGCTGAACAGAGAGAATGAAAAAGAACCCACCAGTGTGGTACTAGAATAAGGTCCTTGACTTCCTGCTCCAGACAGGTTGTAGTTCATGGTTGGCTAGAAGGGTTGCTGAGGAGCGTCGTCGAGCGAGGGAGACGACGGAGGTATATGACCACTATCGTAAGGGAAATAATTATAAGGTGCCCCCCATGGACCCTTGCAGAGGAGCGTTTGAGCTCCCTGCCCCCAGAACCAAAGCCTGTAAAGTAGAGTAGGAAAGGACCGAGTTCGTGTCAAAGTTGCGCATCCCGTATGAAAATGGACGGCTTGTTGTACTCTACGTAAATGGTGCAGTGATCACCGCCATGGATGGAATTGGACCACTTCCTAAGGTAGAGGCAGTCGAGACCATAGTGGCTCGAACCTGCGAAGGTGAGTTAGGAGGTGGAACGCCCCCAGTTGTGGCAGTCGTAGAGGGATTATGAGGACTCCCTATCGAAGTAGCATCATTTTCTACCATCGTTTCTTGTAGGATTATCTGACGCTCATGATGTGTTACCTTTGGAGGGGCAATCTATATCAGAAGTGGCACCGACAAGTCGGTGATCGGAGATTTATACAGACCGAGAGCTTCCGCTCCAAGGTCAGAAATAGTTGTTCCCTCCGAGAATGAATGTTCTCCTCTCGAAGACTGCTTGGGTACATCTTTCGGTGGCTCAGTCACCTCAAATGACCCTTCCTGGTCAATTCTTTTCCTTTGCGGTGGCAGTGGTGGCTCCAAGCTAACTGGTGGCAGGACCAAAAGCCTTCTCGACCGGTGGAGATCTTGATCTTCCACTGTTTGAGAATATCAATGACACACTAAGGCTTTCTAACATTGAAGACCAAAACATGCACTAGAAAACATTCCTATGAGATTCAGCAAGAGAACCAGTATTACTAGTTGGAAGAATAGTTACAACAACCAACAATAGAGAAACTTACTGGTGCAAGTGCAACTCGAACATGGAAGCACCCTTCGGGTATACTCTACAAAGTGTGGCCCGATGTCTACCCTAGGTACCGTGGTATACCCCCGTAGTCACCTGTGTAAGTCCCTGAAATCAAAGGCAATTAAGTTGCCAGCTCGTGAACAACTACCTGGCGGGTGCAGTCGACAGTCGGGTGGACCGCAATGAGCATGGTATCAAGCTCAAAACCTATCGATGGTATCGAAAGAAAGTGTTCTAGAAGACGAGTGAGGACCTCGAATGTATTTGAGACCCATGAAGCTTTGTGGCAAATGTGATCAACGTAATCCCAAGATAAGTCCTCTATATACATTCCTCCACTACGATTGGTTTGGCTTTGGAGGGCTTATCTCTGCTACCTTTCCGCACGCAACCTCGTGTTTAGCCCCTATGTTAGAAGGGGGTCCCAGATAGTTTCCACGTCACTGGACTTTTTCACTCCCTAGAATAGAATCCTATGTTTGTTTTATAGCCTTGAAGAGTCTCCTCTCCAACCTAAATGAAGGCTCTAGCCTAATCTAGTTAATGGACCCTACAAACACAAAGTCTAATTAATTTTAATTCAAGGTTGATTTTAAATGGTTTATATTAAGTCAAAGGAACAGAAATGAAACTGATGTTGTTTATAAAGAGACGAAAGAGAAGAACAAATGCTGGAAACAAAATTACTTATTTTTCAACAAACAAAGATTTACAAATTGAACAGTCTTTAACCAACTTTTCTAACTAACTTTTCTCTTTAAGATATTTTAAAAGAAAAAATTAAAACTAAATTTCGCTCGACTGCAAGCTACTCAAAGTCCTAAGTATTCAATAAAGAACTTAAGAAAGCACTCTTATTCCTGAAAAAACAACTAACCTAACTACTTAACCAAACAAGAAACTGAAAACGTTTTTTTTTTTAAGCTCCAAAATAAGAAACTTGAAAATGAATTCTTTTCTTTTCTTCTAAAGCAAGTAAAAAGGGAAAAGTGAAGACAAGATGAGACCAAAAACCAACTTATGGTCTACTGCGGTTCACAGAGAGTTACTGACAATACTAAACAAGTTAATCATAAAAAACTCACAAAACTTGTCTCAAACCCTAATCAAGAAAACAAGAAATCTTGATAAAGAAAAAGCTAACTGCTATAAAACCTAGGCCAAAGACTGCAAGAAACAGAGACCAGGGCTAAATCAAGAAAACCCCTAAGAAATATGGTTTCATTCAGGGAAGAGGATGACTGCCTCTTCTTTAAAAAATATTTTCCTGACACAGGAACGCAACTGATACTTCAGCAGCCTACGTATGTACATGGGTTGTCCAAAGATAGGGTGCATATGTATGCGTGCATACCCACTGCAGGCCGCGTACACCTCTATGACTTCTCTAAAAATAAAAATTAACATTCAAGCAAACCAGGCAGGGAGTACTGGTATGGAAGACCAGAATCCCTTAAAGATACAAAAACTCAAGAAACAGTAAATAAACTAATTAAAGATACCCAAAAACAAAAATCCCCTAAAAACCTTAGAGGCTCCCCAGTACGGTCGCCAATTCTTCTATAGTGGGAAAACCCCCCTACGGACTACACTAGGGTTCTAAATTACAGGCAGAGATAACTGTCTAAATTCTCCTACTTTTAACAACTATCCTAACAATACCCCACATTCATATATAAAGTAAAAAGTATAGGGATCTAGTAGTCCTACCTTAAACTCCACGTCCGATGTCGATCACAATGCGTTCAGTTGCTTCTCGACTGCAAATCTCCTTCCAAGGCTGACCTGCATTCACCAAAAGACAAATAAGAAACTATGACCATGCATTCTATATATGAACTAATGGGTTAGATGTGATAACAAAATGTAAATCAATCATACAGATAAAACACATCGTATGGTGAGACAGCAAAAGTACTTCTTTATATTAATCTCATAAAGTCACTTACAAAACGAGATCGGCGACTGCTCCTTGAACCCGGTCTTGGGCTCCTCTTCACCAAGATCCAACTTCTTCCATGTATCCTTCTTCTCTCACACTTCTCTCTAGAGAATGGGCATAGGCTTATGGATGAGGAAAAAATGCAAGAATAGGGAATTTTGGCTCAAAACTCACAATGTGGTTGCAAATCCTTGGGGCAAGGGGGGGGGTAGGAAATGGGCAGAGTTTCACTGCTTTCGTGATTCTCCTTGAAATGGGACCCCAACACCTTCTTTTATATGCCAAAAATATAGTTATTCGGTTAGCTGACGGGCTATGGGTGGTCAATTGGTTAGGAAACTACCCAAAAGCCCGTATTGCCTTGCAACTTTTTATTTTTTGCAACTTTTGTGGCTATACGCGGGATGTAATGGTGCAGCTAGCATATGTACGTGAGAAGTAATGGTGCAGATATCATACATACGTGGGAAGTAGTGGTGCAGGGTGCGTACATATTCAAAAATTTGGTTTTTAAGAAGAGCTATTCAGTATTGCTTGGAAAAAATAGTAAGTAAGATGGCCTGCTGCTAGGTATGCATGTTTGGTGCAAATTAGGGTTATAACAATCCATGTGTGAAAACCTGGAATACTATTGTAGTGTAGCTAGAGAGGTAAT
>JASDQU011311210.1:0-11609 GCA_032191745.1 Picea mariana | reverse complement strand
GAAGAGAGTAGGTGTGGTAGTTTAATGATTAAAGGTAAAAGATTAAATTAATTGAATAAGGGTGAGATTTAGAATCAAGTTATTATGAGATAATAATATAAAAGAGAAAAAAATGAAAATAATTTTGAGCCAAAGCCAAGGGATTTTAATAATTGAGAGAGAAATTTAAAGTCTACTTTGAAAATAATTAGGGTAACATGGATATGTTAACCTACAAATACAATGAGATAAGCGAAAAATAGGGGTGAAGAAAAGAAAAGATGTAGAAAAAGGACTTGTTGGATGCAAGGAAACGAAACCAACGATTCATAAAGGACGAGAAAAAAAGTAGAAAAACACAAAGAGAGAAAGCCTAATGGTCAAGGAAATTAATGGTGGGCTTCCAGGATTGGCTAAGTTCGTAGCCATCTTCACGATTAAATTTATTAGGATATTTTTTCGATTTCAAGGGCTTCCCGAATGAGACAGGAGGAGTAATGAGGGGAAGAGGCTATGATTTTTGTTTGGTCAAAGAAAATAAGGTGTTTGGATTTGAACGCGTATTCGATGATAGTTGATTTGGATGTTCGGTTGTAGGTGGTTAAGTTGATTGAAGAAAGCGGTTAGGCTAGTAATGTGAGGCCATATGAAAAACATGTCATCTACAAATTGAATCCAACATTTGGGTTTGAGATGGAATTTGCTTAAGGCTAATCTTCAAAATGTTCCATAAAAATATTGGCCACCAGTGGGGATAAAGATGACCCCATGGCTATACCTTTGGTTTGTTCATAGCAAACCCCTTTGAAGGTGAATAAAATAGAAGAGAGATAGATGTTGATAAGGTAAATAGTTTTGGGGTCTACCAATTTGGATATTATGTTCAGGGCTTCAGTGACAGAAATTTTGGTGAACAAAGACACCAAATCAAAGTTGACTATGAGATCCTCATCATTAAGGTGAATATATTTGGTTTTATAAATGAAATCAATAGAATATTTAATAAAGGAGGAGGTTTTTCCAATGAATGCTTGAAGCTTGTAAGCAAGAAAACAAGCAAGGGCATGAGTGGGGGCTCCTATGGCGCTTACTATAGGTCTGAGAGGAATATATTTTTTTGTATTTTGGGTTGCCCATAGATCATGGATATTTGAGGGTTATGAGGAATGAGGCACTTTTGGATGCTAGGTTCAAGGAAAGAAGATTTGATGGCTTTGGTAACCATGGTGGTTGTGGTATTAATTGGATTTTTAGGGAGAGATTTATAAATAGAGGTTGAAAGAAGGTTGAGTAGTTTGGCATCATAATCCGAAGTATTCACAATGACAATAGAATTTCCTTTATCAACTTTGAGACTAATGATGTCAGGGTTTTCATTAAGGTGACAAATAAACTCTCATTGTTCTTTGGTAAGGTTTTGTTTAGGGGGCTTGGAACAATGAAGGATTCATCTACATTCTTGCCTAATTTCTTCGGATTCATGAGCTAGAAGGTTGTGGCTAAAGGATTTAATGGAGAAGATAATGTCCTCCATGGGGATACATCTAGGTGTTAGGGTGAAATTAAACCCTTTTTCAAGAGGTTGGTGGGTCTAGAGTAATAGAAGATAAATTTATAACAATATCGGTACTAAAAGGAGGGGAGGGATGAGAGAGAATTTTTTTATTAGAGGTACCGTGCTCTTTCGAGGAAGGCGAATCTAGTGAGAGAGAAATGCTAAATGCCAAGGAATCAAAATCATTCTTTTGGGGTTTATGCTTGTTATCGCACAAATTGTAGGTTGGGAAAAGCCCGACCCAATCCATAAGATGACGATAACGACAGGATAGTTTACCTGTTGTCACCTCAGATAAACCCTTCCCTCTCTTTAGTGAAGGAAGAATCCAACACAAGGGGGGAGTTCTGGGTGACCCTAGGGGGAAATGAGATGAAAAGTGATATGATGGAAATGATGTCCCTATAGGTCAAGATACTAAGTAAGATAGATTGGAAATGAGTCTCGGAAGTGGTTAATAGTTTCCAGGAAATTTGAGTACCTGTAGAAGATGATAGTACCTTCCTCAGACACAAGAAAAGCCAATTGTCAGAGCTATATGTTAGGTGGACAAGAAATTTAATATTGTTGTCCCTATTTGTAGCAGTCAACAAAGATATATATCATCTCGTAGTTGTGGAATATGCCCTTGGATTCTAGACCCCTAATACCAAGACATAAAAACACAAATGGACATTGACATCTCTTTGAATTCAATTTAACTAATCACTAAGAGAGAGAGGGAGAAGGAGTGTGATGCACCTTGTTTCGAAGTTTTTCCTCGTTGTTTCCAATTCGAGTTTGATCTTAAAACTCCTTAGCACAAATTGAAACCTGCAATGCCATGGAAAACAAAGAGAAACAAAGAACTCCTACTCTATGAGATTAGATTAAACAAATCCATCTAGAACAATAGAAAAACACATGCAAGAATACACAAGCTTGAATGGAACATGCCAAGTATATTGATGAGAACTTTTAAAGAGATACTCACAATCATGGATGATGTTGCAACAACCTCTTCAAGTCCTCCTTGTCCAACTCCTTGCTCGAAAGATCCATGATCAGAATGACAATGCTTTTGTTGATTATTTTCCTCCTTGTTCACCATGAGAATGACTCCATTTATAGGATTTGGGAGGCCCAACCACCTTGGTCGAATTTGGGATTAGTTAAGGATATGACTCCATTAGTTGTGGTATCTGATGCAACCTAAGGGTTAGATTTGAGCCAAACCAACTCGAATCATCCTTAGTTGTCCTTAGAGAACAAGGGGATTTCTTCCCAAGATTTTATCAACCAATCGACACTCCTTTACAATGGGAAACAGAGCACTACGATTCTCCCTTCTAGATAGATAGAGAGTGCTAGCACTCCCTACATATGAACAGGGGAGTGTTGATCTTCCAAAAATTGTCAAGATGACCAATTCTCATAGAAAAACACTTTGTTTCATATGTCAAATGATGTGGCTTCTTATTCTAACATGTTCTAGAGGATGTATCCAGTGTTTCCATGGTGCCATTTGCAATGCGACACACATAGAACAAAAATTTGACATATATGACACTTGTGACAAAAGTGAAACACTTACAAAAATGAGAATGTGACATTATCAAAGTGAGGAATTTTGATGTGTAACAAATTGCCCCCCAAAGTGTGAAGTCAGAAGATGAAAGATGATGACCGAAACACTTTGTAGATTCTTCGAAGCAAGGGTATGGAGTTGGAGAACCTAGTAGAAGCTGCAAACAACCATCAAACACATGTTAATATGTGTTCCAATCCCAATGTAGGAATACCT
The DNA here is from genome assembly GCA_032191745.1 of Picea mariana. Taxonomy (NCBI): domain Eukaryota; kingdom Viridiplantae; phylum Streptophyta; class Pinopsida; order Pinales; family Pinaceae; genus Picea; species Picea mariana. Next base: position 8,292 of record JASDQU011311210.1, on the reverse strand, counting down.
ATGCTTGTCTAATAAATGACTCAAAGTATGGCCGCCAATAAATACACTGCGGATCCATGATGATATTAACTAAGGGTATGGCCACTAGTGATACAATGTGGATCCATACTTCTATGACATGGACTGATCGTAGCCACGAAAATACATAGTGGAGCTACGAGATGATAAGACATAGCCACAGACCAATACAACATGGATATATGCGACAACATAACTATTAGCATGTTTAAATGATTTCCTTTGCATCCTAGAAAATCATATGTCATAATGAATGCTCAACCCAGGGTCTTTGTCCCAATCCTGATGTAGTATGAATCTAACCATGTGAATAGATGTCTTGATGTCGAACATGGTAGAAACCAATTGATTATCGGTCATTGAGGGGAACCGTTAACAAGTGAGAGGGAAATCACCAGTGATGTTAATGAATCCCAAGGTACCCTAGTACTATTTTTTTTCTTCATATAAGATATGATCAATGTATTATTACAATAACAAGTGTTCCATATATAGGGAACATACGATGACCATCCATGAAAGGATGCGCCCCTTGAATAATCAACAACTATTTATTATTATCATTTACTTATTATATATAATATTTAATAATCAATAATTATATTATTAATTATTATTCTAAGAGAATGTCTTCTCGATGTTGTCCAAACATCAACACTCCCTCTCAATGAGGGAGACATTCTGCAACATTCCAAGCTTGTATTTGAAGTATACAAACTTCACCCTAGACTCATGACACTTGTCTGTCAATCTTGGGAGACATCTCTCTCCCACTTGAATCGAGGAGAAACTCCTTCTGTGGTTCTCTCTCTTAGCCAATTAAATCTCTCTAAGATTAGGCTCACTTTGGGTCAGCATGTAATAGCATATAACATCTCGATTCTTTATCATTCCTTGTCAAATCACCATGACTAGGACAAAGACCACACCAGGATCTTTCACCACAGGTACACACATATGAGTGAATGTCAGCATGATGCTAACTAACACGTGGAAAGCACTTCAAGCACCTCGAGTCCATATTATTCCTTGTCATGATAAAGGAAGAACTACGTCTTGGCCCATTTACCACCAGTGCACTTTTATGATAAATGTATCATATCTCCCTTGGTCTGCAGCCCAATCTAGGAGAATTCATGCCCGATCCTGAAACATCAACACTCCCTCTTAGCTAGGGAGGTATCTTTCAATAGTAGTACACAACTACTATCGAGAGACACACAATCTCTGCCAGTGGTACACAACCACCATAGTAGCAAAATGTTTGTCACACATTGCACTCCCATGTGGACTTCTAGAGGCTACTCCCTCTAGGAACACTTAGGGTCAACTCCCTTGACATTTCCTTATGTTCTCTCCACATGGGACGATGGGATATAAGCACAAATGCAGTTATCCCTTCTCGAATAAGTTTCCTCATAGATCAACTCAACTCAATCCATAAAGGAGTATGATCTGGAGAAATTTTGTCACACATGGCACTCCATGTGGACTTCTAGAGGCTACTCCCTCTAGAAACACTTAGGGTCAACTCCCCATAGCGTGAGATGTCAAGGGTCAACTCCCTTGACATGTACTCTTGGTCTCTCCACATGGGACGATGGGATATAAGCACAAATGCACTTATCCCTTCTCGAATAAGTGTTCCACTTATCCATTCTCAAATAGGTGTCCTCATAGATCAACTCAATTCAATTCAGAAAGGAGTACGATCTGGAGAAAGTTTGTCACACATGGAAATATATGTGGACTTCTAGAGGCTACACCCTCTAGAATCACTAGGGTCAGCTCCCATAGTGTGTGACTTCAAGGGTCAAATCCCTTGACATGTCCTCATGTGCTCTCCACATGGGACACTGGGTTATAAGCCCAACCACACTTATCCCTTCTCGGATAAGTGTCATCACAGATCAACTCAACTTAGTCACAAAGGAGTACGATCTGGAGAATGTCTTAGGAATATGAAAATATCAACACTCCCTCTCAGTGAGGGAGGCATTCTTTTCCATGCCAAGTCTGTCACAGAAGTACTTGAACTTCGTCCTGGTTTGGTAAGAAGATCAACAACCTACTCATCTATAGGAAGGTACTGCACCAATACTTCCTTCCTCTACACCATGTCTTGGATGTAATGGTACTTGATCTCAATGTGGTTCGATTTTTCATGAAACACTGGATTATCAGAGATCTTCACATAATTTTGGATACCATAATGAATAATGGTGGAATCCAGCTCATGTTCGGATAAATCTGCAAGGAGCTTGTGAAGCCACACTTTTTCACAGACTCTCATACTTAATGCAATGTACTCTTCTTCTGTTTTTCTCAAAGCCACATAAATTTGTTTCCTCCTACACTAGGAAACCATGGAAGATCCCAAAGTGAAGAAACGCCTGAAGGTTCTCTTTCTATCCACTACGCTCCCTGCCCAATCAGAGTCAACATATTCCTGTCATATCATATCAATATTGGAAGTATATCTCAGACCATGTCCAACTGTGCCTCTCAAGTATCTCAACACATGCTTCCCAGCAATCTAGTCTGTCTATCTCAGTTGAATTATAAATTGGCTAAGTGCACTCAATGCATAGAAAATATTTGGTCTGGTGTTAATTAGATACATCAATTATTCAATTAGTTGTATGTACAGAGTTGGATCAATTTCGTCATAATCTAAAGAATACACACTTAGTTTCTTCAGATTCATCATCATTGGTGTAGCCACGGGCTTCAAGTTAAATATCTCAAACTTCTTCAATATCTCAACTGTGTACTTCCCCTGACTCAGGAATATCTCACCAATTCTCTGCCACAACTCTAGTCCCAAGAAGTAGTGCATCATACCAAGGTATTTCATCTCAAACTTAGATGCCAATTCATACTTGCATTCAACAATAAGGCTCTCTGTATCAGTGAGGAAATAATTATTAACATAGAGGACCAAAATTAGGGACTCGCCATTAACAGTCTTGTAGTACAGGATGGAATTGACAACACTTTTGTTGAAGCCAAAAATCATCAAGTGTCCATCAATCCTTGCATACCAAGCTCGAGGTGGTTGCTTGACTCCATACAAGGCCATATTCAACCTGCACACATAAGACTCCTTCTCATGTATCAAGAAACCATCTGGTTTCTCAATGTATACTTCTTCCTCAATCTCTCTGTAGCACCACTTTTTTGTTACCATGATTCACAGAAATACAATCTCATGCTTATATATATATATATATATATATATATATGACATGCATTTAAAACAGTTTAAACACATTTGAACTCAGAGTGAGCATAAGAATTATTGTTATTATAAATAATCAATGGATTAAACATTAATTCATATGCACAATAGAGTACATGATAATTATAAATACACAGACATATAGTAACATAATTGAAACATCATCTGGTACTTATCTTTGAAAACGGTGGTAATTCCACCAACCAGGTGCAGGCCTTCCACGAACCTCCCAGCCTTAGACCACGCTGCTCATCAAGCTCAACAATAGGTCACCCCCGAGTTGGGACTAAGCTCCACCCCAAGGCAAGGAATCCTAGGCTAGGCTGAGGTTACAGGGAAAACACACGGGCACAAGGAAGGAATTCTCTCCCAGGAACCACTCATACTCACTGCCCATAGACTCTCTTTCTCCACATGCCTATTCCACCCCAGGAGTATACACCTTCACTGTCACCTAGACAGTCCCTTGGCTCCTAACCTCCCTTGCCTTGGGTTTCAGCAACAGACTGGACCAGAAGTCTCCGAGCTCTGTGGCAGCTACAGGGTTCCTTCCAGGAGTCCTCTCCTTCCTCTGCGCACTCTCTCACCTGGAGAGAATCTCTCACAGGACAACAACATTCTTCCAACCTCAATCACCTCTCTCACTTGGAGAGAGTGTTGTACAACTGGCCAACAAGCCCCACGTAGTCCAGCACTGCGTGGCCATAACAACCAATAGGGAAAATAGACACAGGCTTTCCAATAGGTTCGACAATGGCAGATGGTCTCACGGATAGGGATTTGGAAAAGACTCCACGCACAGGCTTGATCTGCTCAGATGGAGGATGCATCGAATTTCTAGAGATCGACATAGGCTATCTTCGAAATCAACATAGACTATTTTTCTCGGTTTCAAAATTGCACAAAGTCTCTTGCAAAGGTCGGATGGAATGTACGGTTCTGAAGATAGGATCGAATGGAGGAGAACCCCCATCATGGCTCATCTCATCCCTTTATTTGCATGGACCGGGGTTGACATTTTTCACCCATGCAGTTACATGCATTCCTTCCATTTGGAAGTTGCTTGTCCTTCCAAAAGAACATAGGATAAGACATATTATTCACATGCCTTTTGGAATAATATTAAATTATTATTCCCAAGGCTTAAGCCCCATAGACTTAACACTTAGCCCCTTTTCCCACCTTCCATCCCCTTATCCCTTGCCCTCTCTATGGATGCTTAGTCCCCCATCACTCATTCATCATGTCAGCCTGCATGCGGCGGTGTTTATATTTTATTAATGTACTACATACATACAATTACAAAATCAGGCCCTTGGCCTACAACCCTTAGGCTCTCCGGCCTAACAATCACATAAGCCCACCGACTTATACAAACTTTGCTCACCAGCCTATAAAAAATATTTACAATTCATTTCATAAACCATATTTACAAAGGGCTCGGCCTTGGGAACATTACAATCCCACTCCCCTTATTTTTGCACTGTCCTCAGTGGAACCTTACATTGTCTCTGCAAGCTTTTCAAAATTTTCAAAAAGATGCGGGTACTCTACCCGCATAACATATTCATGCTCCCATGTCGTGTCCTTAGGACCGTACCAGGTCCACTGGACCTTTACAATCTCTATGGCTCGATTCCGAAGCTGTTTTCTTTTCCTGTCCAATATGCGCATAGGATGCACTTGTAGGACACCTTCTGGTTCCACCTGAATCACATTCCAATCGATAAAATGATTAGCATTAGGTATATATCTCTTAAGTAGTGAAACATGAAACACATTATGTACAGTCATAGATGCAGGTAATGCAAGCATGTATGCAACTAGCCCAATCCTTTCCAGGATCTCAAATGGCCCACAAAATCTTTCTGCCAACTTGGCGCAACTTCCCAGCTTCAGGGAACTCTTGTTTGTTTTTTACTTTCAGGAAAACATGATCACCCACTTTGTATTCTCTGTGGGTTCTGTTCTTATCAACATAACTCTTTTGCTTGTCCTGGGCAACTTTCAAATTCTGTTTAATTCTTATCATTTGGTCTTCCATCTCTTTGAGCAGCTCAGGCCCAACTACTACTCTGTCAACTGGATTATCCCAGCTCACTGGAGTGTTGCACTTTCTTCCATAAAGTGATTCAAATGGGCTCATCTTCAACGATGCGTAATACCCATTAGTGTAGGTGAATTCTACCAAATACATGTAGTCTTCCCATCTTGATGGTCTATCCATCACATACATTCTCAACATGTCTTCTATTATTTTGTTCACCCTCTCTGTCTGTCTGTTAGACTCAGGATGATACGTTATACTAAAGTTTAGATTCGTTCTGAATCCTTTGAACAATCCTTTCCATAAATTTGAGGTGAATTTTGGGTCCCTATTAGACATAATCGTCTTAGGAATTCCGTGCAAGTGTGCCACTTCTTTTAAGAAGATATCAACAACATTTGTTGCCTTGTGAGTGGTTTTCAGTGGAATAAAATGGGCAGCTTTTGTAAGCTTGTCCACCACCACCATGATTGAATCATGCTGCTTTCTTTTTCTAAGCAATCTTGTAATAAAATCCAATGTCACCACTTCCCATTTCCACTCAGGAATGGGTAAAGGCTGCAGCAACCCTGCTGGGTGCCTATGCTCAGTCTTAACTTTTTGGCACTCCATACATCTGGCGATGTATTCAATGCTTTATTTCTTCATACCCAGCCAAAAATAATGGCTTTTGACTGCTGCTACAGTCTTCTGATAACCAGGATGTCCGACATACGTCACGTTATGCATTTCTTTTAGAATTTCCAGCTTCAATTCTTGGACATTGGGTATGTACACTCTGTTTTTATACAGAAGTAAGCCGTCAGCTTCCAAGGTGTAACTTTCCTTGGTCTGTGGTCTCTCATGTTGTTGTAGCTTTGCTACCAAATCTCTGAATTGCAAATCAACATTTGCAACTTCCAGAACTCTATTCTTGATATCAGTCCTGTACACGCTAATGGCTGTAGCATGTAAGTCATGCACTTTTCTGCTGAGTGCATCAACCACCTTATTTTCCTTACCCTTGATATGCTTGATATCAAAGTCATATTTGCACAGAAACTCCAGCCATCTGGTTTGCCTGGCGTTTAAAGGTGGCTGATCAAATAAATACTTTAGACCGTTGTGGTTTGTTTTCAATTTGAATCTCCTTCCCATGAGGTAATGTCTCCATTTTCTCAAAGCGTGGACGATTGCTGCCATCTCCAAATCATGAGTGGCATAATTCCTTTCATGCTCTTTCAGCTTCCTGGACTCATAAGAGATTACAAATCCCTCTTGGCTGAGAACTCCTCCCAACCCCTCCTTACACGCATCTGTGCAGGCCACGAAATCCATATTTGGATCTGCAATCCTCAAGATTGGAGCACGTTAACAACTGCTTCAATCGCTGGAAACTGTTCTCACACTCTTCAGTGCACTGAAAATTCTTCTCCTTCCTTTGAAAGGAGGTAATAGGGTGAGATAACTTTGAGAACCCTGCTATAAACCTTCTGTAATAGCCTGCCAGACCCATAAAATATCTAATTTCCGCCGCATTCCTTGGCGCTGACCATTCTCGGATGGCCTCAACCTTTTCAGGATCCACAACAACCCTTTCTTATGAAATAATATGTCCCAAGTAATGGATCTGCCTTTGATAAAATGAGCATTTTCTTATCTTGGCATACAGCAGGTGTTCTCTCAACACTTGCAGAACCATTCTCAAGTGTTGTTCATGCTCTTCCTTCGAGTTGGAATACACCAAGATGTCATCCAGGAAGACTATGACAAACTTGTCTAAATAGTCCCTGAATACACCATTCATTAAGCACATGAAAATAGTAGGTGCGTTTGTTAGTCCAAACGACACCACTGTGAATTCATAATGACCATACCTTGTTCTAAAGGTGGTCTTGCTGATGTCCTCATCCTTTATTCTTACCTGGTGATATCTCAATCTGAGATCTATCTTCGAAAATATTCTCGCACCCTTCAACTGATCGAAAAGATCATCAATCCTTGGTAGAGGATACTTGTTCTTGACAGTTACCTTATTCAACTGTCGGAAATCAATGCACAACCTCAATGTCCCATCTTTCTTCTTCATGAATAGGACCAGGGCACCCGAAGGTGACACGCTTGCATGAATGTACCCCTTCTTCAAAATCTCTTCAAGCTGCAATTGCAACTCTTTCAGCTCTGGCGTACTCATTCTATAAGGAGCCTTTGAAACTGGAGCTGCCCCACGCATCAAATTTATAGAAAAATCGATGTCCCTCTTTGGAGGTAGTCTAGGCACCTCCTGAAATATGTCTTTGAACTCTGTGAGTACCTCATGGTCTCCAATCTTTGAGACTGCAGCTCTGGATGCTTCTTCCACATGAGCTACAAATAATTGACAACCCTTCCTGTAACACTTCTTTAGTTGCATGGCTGAGATTTCTCTGACAGCCACAGCTCTGGGAATTCCTTGGACTGTTTTTTGATTTCCCTCTTCATCCAGGCATGTAAACCTCTTGTTACGACAGTCCAGGAGGGCATGGTGCTGGTCCAACCAGTCCATCCCAATTAAGAAGTCATAAGAGCCTAAAGAAAAAATATTCAATTCAGCCTTAGTGCTTGTTGACTCTCAGTATTGACACTTCTATTACCCTATATTATCTATGTTTGAGTCAATTTTACCTATGATATGTGTATCTAATTGATTGTTTCATCCATAAATACAATTAATGACCTTGATCATGTGCATAGAGAGGTAACTTATGGTTAAGGCATGATTTGTTTAATTTTATTGAGTTAATTCAATTAAATGATTGATTATGTATGATCCTAATCACTTTGAATCTTAAGAAGCATGATCTGGTACTCAGTTTATTCTGGTACCAAGGCTCCACCTATTCCGGTACCAGCCTATGCTAATCTGGTACTAGACATAATTCGAAATTTTGGAAAGCTTCTAGAGGAAAATCATGTACATGGGTTTTTTCCAGAAGGATGTTTTCATGTGGAAACATGAGACGTAATT
>JASDQU011311209.1:16185-41278 GCA_032191745.1 Picea mariana | reverse complement strand
GGGTTATTATGTGGCCTCTTTTGAATGTGAAAAGGGGCTCTTTAGGGCACCCTTAGGTCTTTGACCAGCCTCCCCACACAGATTGAGCTCGGATTTGATGTCAAATCGACTTGGGAGCCGATCCATTAGTGGTTGGGAGGCCGACCAGTTCCATAAATGCGTCGTTTGGCAGGCGTGTGGGTTTTGCACCCCACAGCCGCGCATATGCACTCCAGATACAAAGATGTTGCGCGCGCGCGCGCGCACAATGGGTGCACCGCGTCTTTTAATTTTTTGGCCATTTTTTGTATAGTTTTGACCCTTTTGCTGTGCTGTGGGATTAATCCTTGTGCCATGAATGACTGCTTTTCTGTGCTGATGATGCGGAGTTCTTGTCGCCCTGTGCGGATGAAATTTCAGTGATAACAATAGTTTCAGATCCCTACAACAGAACCATTTATTGGCACAGGGGCAGACCCAGGGTTCAACGCTTCAGCAGTGCACCAACAAAACCCTAACTACCAACCCTTTCGGAAACACCTACGAAGCAGATGAAGTCTCACCCCAGGTAGAGGTAGGGGGGTTGTAGGAATCAGATGTCTGCAACCTAGCTGGGACACAGATCTGTGATTACAATACTTTAATAGAGCACTTAGCAGTTAACATTCATTAGAATTTAACCCTTATTTACATCATAGATTCAAACCCTAATTACAGAAAAATGTAGTATTCAACAATATCTAACACTTCCTACCACTTAGCACATAGAAATAGATCATATCTAGCATTCATTCACATCACTAGGCACCAAGCTAATATATCATATGCATATAACACACATAAATATAACAACATTAAGCATAAATCACATCAATCACACAAGGAAACCATAACACAAGATATACATGGTTCACCCCCAGCGCGGGGCTATGTCAACCAAATCTTCTTTTTCCTTATTATCTTTTGTCAATCTTCTTACATGCACAGAGCCCAAAAACCCCACTCCACATAGGACAGGAGATCTATTTGCACGTTGCCAGATCCTCCTTCCCCGAGTTAGGTCACAGCACAAAGCCTTCTTACACAGTCTGCACACCAGCTTCTTACAATCACTTGCACTTATCTCTGCAAGGCCTAACACATAGCATGCACAAATCCTCTAGCTCCGCAGTAAGCCACAAATATTCACTACTACTTCACTACTTTCTTACATCACCTAGATATCTATTTATACATTACAAAAGGGTCAAAGCATGGGTAAACCCATGGGTTGACATCCCATAACCCGTTACATAAACCCTTAACCCAAAAATCCCATAAAAAAGGGGTGAGATACCGCAGTCTCCACTTCGCCTGGCGCTTTGTCTTCGACCATCCTGTCAAAGTCCCAAAATTTGTCAAACATGACCAAAGTTCTCCAAAAATTGGTCATGGGCCAACATTACCTGTTGGTTGAATGATAGGTTCATTTAAATAGCCAGTGAAACCATCCTAGCAATGTATCATAATACCTTCCTCTGTTCTTCATCATAAACCAAAACAATGATAAGTCAAGAAGAAAAATAACATGAGTTAGAAAATGTATCGTATCATCGAAAATTATAAAGTCTAGCTCATGGAGCTAGGAGGGAGGGACAAAATCATGCCAATTCATGCCTTTTTGAAAGTGATCAATCCATCTCAGAAAGGGATCATGAAAAATAAAAGGTTCAATAGACTTACTCAAAGAGTCTGAAGGTTGGTTACCTTGTATTTCTTCAGAATATGATGTCCAGGAAGGAACTAGAAAGAACCTAAAGGATGACTGACAATTTCCTAAGGGAAGGTTGAAAGACTGAGACAATAAATGTCTTCTTAGGGTTTTCAATCTACCCTTGAATTCTAAAGTAAATATTTTCCTTAGAGAAAACTCAAGACAAGGGACATATTTTCCAACTTCATGCTTAGTGACATAGTGAGTAAAAGTAATCAATGGAGGCTAGAAAACCTCTTCATTAGTACCCTACTTTGGGAAATTGACGTCCTCACCCTTACCAAGATCTGAGCACAATGGTGGTTTATGTTCTTCATGGAATAAGTTCTCAAAGGAATACTCATCAAATTCCTCAAGGTATGAAAAAATATTATTAGGAGAACATAGTGTCAATTCATCATAGGGTGTCTAAAAAAGGTTTGTAATCATTTCATCTCTTTGTTGCCAAATGTCAAAATTATTAGTAACCTCATATGAGAGTTGTAAAGGAAAATTTTGGAAATCACCCTCAATGTTGTAAATGGGATCCCCATCATATCCAATCACATCCCATTTATGCTTTTCGACTTGTATGAATTCATCAATATTATCAACAAAGTCATTATCTTTATCATAGCATGAAGGGCGCAAAACATCCGAGGGATCCTCCAATAGTTCTTCACTTTCCAAATCATAAAATAAAGCATCATCAGACACTTGGAAAGGAAAATAGCTTACTGTGTTCACTTCTTCTTGTGCAAGAGCTTTGAGGACTTGGAAAAATTCATCGAATGGAACAACATGCATCATTGTTTCTTCCTCATGACTTGTCTCTTCAACTTCATAATAAGGAGGATCTGTCTTGTCCAAGGGTTCCCATTCTTCTTCCCTTTCTGAATTATAGAACAAGGTATAATCAAAAACTTGTAAAGGAAGGTGACTAACCTCATCCTTTTCTTCTTGTGCAGGGGGAATAGGATCTTGAATGGCTTCATCAAAGGGAGGAGCATACATCAATACTTCATCATTGTGTTTGATATTTTCAGGCTCTCACTCTTCAACCATGTCTTCATTATTCTTGGTAGAAGCATGAGTAATTTATTTCTCTTCCTCATGGGATTGGAAATCCTCACTAATACCTTTCTCCTCACCCCCTTGTTGATCAATGTCCTTTTCCATTGTTTCATGGAAGTTATCAGTAAATGTTTTAAGGAAAACTAGTCTCTCCAAATGAAGAGTATATGGGGTAAAGAGGTGTCCTTCCTTGGACAAGGATATATTTTCCTCAATATCAATAGCCATGTTATGAGCTTCATGGAGTGTTTTTGGGCCCTTTTTACTAAGGGGAAACCCTAAATGCACTAAGACTGCATTGGTATAGAGATAAATGAGGTACTTGTCTCTAGGATGATGGCTTATAGGAATTTGATATAGCAAGTTCTCAAACCTATCCTGGAATTCCCTGATAGTTGCATTCTCAATTTGTTCTATATGCTTGAGTATTTTTAGTAGCAATTGGATATCTTCCAACCTAATACCCCATATCTTGAGAAAGGTTTCTTCCAATTGGTCCATCGATGTGATGCTAGCATCAGGGAAGCTGTCATACCATTTCCTAGCATTTCCATGAAGAGTGGCAGAGAAGAGTTTCATTGCCAAATATTTATCGTCATCATTGATAGGGTGGAGTTGAAATAAATCCAAAAAATCACCCATGTGATAGTCGGTCCTGGGATTTTACTCATGTCTAAGGGTTTGAAATTTCCTGGGTCCCATTGAGAAGCCATGGTTGGATTTTTCATTAGTGGAGTTTCCAGATAATCCTTCTAGGGATCATGAAAGAGAAAAGAGGAAATCACCCTTAGTGGAGTCACTAGGTAAGCTTTGTAAAATAAAGGATTTTGAGGAAAGGCTTACCAAAAAGTGTCGTCGTTGAGGAGAATTCACTTAGTGTTCCCCAACAATGGTGCCAAAATGTTATCATGCAATTTGTACTTTCCCAAAAGCCAAAGTCAAGTGAACAATAAAATTTTCATAACAGGAGGTTGTCCTATCACTGCCACCTAAATAAGACACCTCTTTCTCTTTAGGGGTAATAGACCAAGGGAGACATCCCCGGTGATGTGGGGGTTTGAGAAGGAAAATTTAATAGTATCGATAAAGTTATTCCTCTCTGAAAAATCACTATGATGATAAAGTCCCAAAGGTTTTAATAAGATGAAGAAAATATTTTCTTAAATGTACCTTCCCAGAACAAGACAACAAGAAAACACTATTTGCAAGTACCAATTGATATTAGTGCTTCATAAAACCTTGGACTTTGAAATAAAACAATAATCTGATATAAAAGATGAAGAAACATAAATTTATAACAACAATGTATATATAATGATATCTTCACAATTATGCCTTAAACAAGCTTCAATAATGACCAAAATGATAACCTAAAATTAGCAATATGCTAGTATTTGTCAGAAGCAAAGAAGGCAATGTAAAATCAACTTTAACACTTGCTTTTAGAATATTTTACTGCTGTCATATATGTCTGCATCTTTCTTTTGTATCAGAAGCAATATAGTTAGTAAGTTAGTCTAATATAAGGTTAGGAATGGTTAGCAAAGACCTTGAAGTATATGGTTTAAAGGTTATTTTCATCAATTAATCAAATGTACATTATGAACTAGTGCCTTTAGGGTAAATGGAGTCATTTTTGCAGTAGTAATATTAAGGGAAACAAATGATAATAAGTGAAATAAATACAATAGGGAGGATGGTTGAGGTGTTAGTAACCTAAGGCCCCAATCATCCGAAACCCTAGAAGGAAAATGACTATTAGGAAGTAGGTAACCCTAGGCCCGACCAGTTTTCCTTCTTCTTTAGGCCAAGGTTGAATTAAATAAAATATTAACGAAGAAAAAGTACTAGATTTCTACTAAGGTAGGGCTCTAAGATATGCTTCAATGAAGGTGTCTTCTAGAAAAATCAAGTAGGTGGAGAGCTATTTAGACAAGGACAATAACATGTGCTTTTCTCCTAGGGTTTCACACTAGCAATTTCATAATCTCATAAATGAAAAGTAAAATATACCATAACCATTCAAAGAAAGAAGGATTGCATATTTTCACTTATATTCACTAAGAATAATCTAGTCACAAGCCCTAGTTGAAGACTTTCCGCCATGAAAATGCAAAAAATCACCAATAAAATCTCCCTCCAAGAGTTGTGCACCACTTAGCTCAACCAATAAGACTTAAAAGAGGCCAAATTTTAGACCTCACACTTGTGTGAGTGAAATATGATTCATAAAAATGAGAGTTTGATCTCTTATTTGTACAATAAAAATGACCTTTAATTACATTTTAGGTAGAAAAAGGTCGACATGGCCAGTTTACATGAAAAATCCATTTTTCATGAAATTGACAAATAAAACCCAAAATTTATCTTTTTAGGGTGACATCATGCCCCTCCTAGGGTGACGTTAGCCTCCCTCTTAGAACGCTAAGCCTCCAAAGTGAAATGTTGGGGCTCAAAACCCCTCAGGGCTACCACACATGCCAACCAAAGTTGTCCTCGTGATGGATACCTCAACTATATGACATCAAGGCTCTGAATGATGGTGCTAGGGGCCTTCAAAGGCCAAAACCATGGTGGGAAGGAAAGACCCCTGTGGGTCCAAGCCTGCCAAAGTGAATTTGGTGGAACGTCCTCCCTTTTCTTTATTGCAAGCCTCCAGTATCCTTCTACCCTTGGCTGGGGTCTCAACATCCATCTGGTGGGATTTTATCCCTATGGAGTTTCGAGATAATCATATCCCCATATGTACCTATCCATCGGGCATGGTCCTACAGAAACAACAAGTAATCCCTCCATGGGCTCATAAGTCACAAGGATCATAGCAATGTAAATCACATCTTATAATCAATTTACCCAAACATGTACATAAAACCCCCCTTTCCCTAGACAAGTGCTCAAAGATGTTATGCTATTCTACAAGACAGGTTTTGAGAGGGTTTCAGGATGTCCTATTAGGTTAATTCTTCTTAGGTGTGTGGTGTTTCTAGGTGAAGACCAATCAAGTTCATGTAAATGCATGAGATGGTGTGGGGAGTTTTTTGGAAAGGGGCATAATGATAACAGGGAAATGTAGGTCTTACCTATGGCTTCCTCTGTAGAGGGTGAGTTTCACCTTGTCATGGATGAAATTGTTTCCTAGCCAATTCAATTCATTTTTACTCTTTTTCTTATTGCTTTTTCTTTCAAGATAATAGCTGGAGGACACTACCCTGGCATGGTGACCAGTGGTGAAATTGTTACCCACAAGAATTTCACGGAGATGAGAAGGTTGGCTCGTGATGAGACCCCCTTTCTCTTGGCTATGCCACTAAGAGCCACTACCTTGCGTGGTGACCAAATGAATAGTAGTGTCATACTACCACATGCCCATGGATATAATAGGATGGCTCGTGATGAGACCCCCTATCCATCAACTAGGTCTTGAGCTTAATTTTATTTTATGGGTCCCCCCTTTTCTTGTTGAGAAGCCTTTTATTTCTTTCTCAAGGATCCTTGGGTGAAGCATCTCAAGGTTTTATCTTTGGCTTTTAACTTTTTCTAACTAATTTTACCCTCTAGTCCTTTAGCCCCTTCTTCCCACAAGGAAAGGTACAACCCTTACTATATTGGCAAAACCAATGCCCAAACCAATGTAGGGGATATATGAGAGGGAAGATGATGAAAAGTGATAAGTATGGGAGGAATGGAAGATGAACTTTCATAAAACCACCTAGTGGCAACTCACTCCTAAGGGAACCAACTTGTTAGGGAATTTTGTAATCCCCCCATGTATGGAAAAGTTATAAGGAATAATGTCCAAGAAAATGTCATGAAGCAAAAGAGAATTAAATTCACATATTCAAATTTCTTGAGAATCAAAGTGACACATACCATGATAACCAGACTCATTACCTCATGGGGAAAGAACCACTACTACTTTAGAACTAGGCCGATGGGATGGATGTTGTTACTGCTGACATAATGGAAGAACTAAAGAAGAAAGGATGGGCCCTCCAGGGCCAATCTCAAGTCAATATGGCTCTTATTATTCCATTTCTAGGACGTGTGGGCCTCAAGACATATTCTCCTTAGTTATCCCTAGAATAGGGGATAACAGGGACCACTTTGAAGTTCATCCATTTGGTTCTTCCTATCAACCATGACATGAAATGAATGATACAACAGTTGATTAATTGGGTTAGTTTCCATTGATGTCAACCCTTGAATAAAGTCTGGTAGAACAAAGGTTTGGGTAATGGACCCAAGTTTGTTTTATAGATAATGGTATGTGTTTTGATATATTTGTAGGTAAAGATATTCTATATGGATAGTACATGTCATTCCATTTCTGGTGGTATGTGGAACATCACATAAGTCCTCATAGTTAGAGAGTTATGGCCTTGTGAAGTTGGAGAATCCTCACGAGTCATCTAGAAGCCCCAAAAAGTCAAAGTGTTTGCAAAAGAAATTATTTAAATAATAAATTTAATGGAGAACTCCTTAAAATAAGGAAAGTGGTATGCTACATGAAAGTAAAAATAAGAGGCAAGGCTCTCTCATTTATTCACACTTGAATATCATTTAATATCTAATTTTGTGAAAGGTTATTTGGGTAGGTATTATTGATAGAGAAAAATTGCACTAGAAAAAGGGTGGCAGAAAAAGCGTGGTAGGAAAATTGTGGCAGAAAAAGTGCAGAAAAAAAAGTGTGGCAGGAAAACTGCGGTAGAAAAAGTGCAGCAGGAAAATTATGGCAGAAAAAGTGCAGTAGAAAAAGTGTGGCAGAAAAAGTGTCGTAGAAAAAGTGCGGTAGAAAAAAGTGTGGCAGAAAAAGTGGGACAAGAAAAGTGCGGCAGAAAAAGTGTGGTAGGAAAAGTGAAGAAGAAAAAGTGCAGCAGAAAAAGTGCAGCAGGAAAAGTGCGGCAGAAAATGTGCGACAGAAAAATCATGGCAGCAAAACCGTAGCAACAAAACGCTACAAGAAGAAAAAAAGGTATGGTTCGCATATATGTATGTTGAATTTATAAATCAAGTTGAGGGTTTTCCTTGTGAATATGTCAGATGCCCTCTTGGGAGTTTATGGCTTGTTGTAGATTTTATCTGAGGAAGATCTACTAAATTTTAATATTTGCTCATGTTTGAGGGCTTTTGTTTGAGGTATGTTGTTGACGTTATTGGTACAGATAGAGGTTGTATAACAATGAGGTTCTAGAACATGGTTTGAGGTACAGACTTGTGGTATAGTGTTTGAGGTATATATGATCAGATAAGGTTTGGATGATGAAAATGATGAAGGCTTTTGGTTGAGGTACATGTTGGGTACATGGTTGAGACAAGTAGTCGATGAGTTGGTACATACATGACACATATAGTTGATGATGTTGGTGCATTTTGATGAGTGATAGTTTATGTGTATTTGATGCATGATTGGTACATATTTGGTGCATGGTTGATGCACTTGTTGATGGTATAGGTTGAGTTATAGGTTGGTGCATGGTTGATGCACGTGTTTATGGTACAGGTTGATTACAGGTTATTTGTATAGGTTTGGTTCATGGTTGATGCATTTGTTTATGGTACAGTTTGAGGTACAGGTTGATGTATGGTACATATTGGCACAAATTATTGGTACAGGTTGTTACAGGTTGATTATAGGTTGATTGGTATAGGTTTACAACAGTACATCTCATAGTGATAGTGTGACAACGGTTCCCTCATTCTACTTCTACATCAAGGCGGTTGGATGGGGCAAAGATAGGTGGTTGTAGCCACCTTCCAGTTGTAGTCGGAGAACATAGGGGGTTCTAGACTCCTTCTGGTTGTAGCCAAAGAATTGTGGAGTTGGAGCTTCCCTTGAGTTGTAGATTGATAAACTAGGGGGTTGTAGCCTCCTTCTGGTTGTAGCCAGAGAATTGGGGAGTTCGAGCTTCCTTCAGGTTGTATCCTGAGAAACTAGGGGGCTGGAGCCTCCTTCTAGTTGCAGCTAGAAAACAAAGGAAGTTGGTTCTTCCAATGAATTTAATTCTTAAAGAGATATAAGAAAAAACATTCTGTGGTTTTCTCCCACTTTGGGTTTCCATGTAAAACATTGGTGTAATTTGTATGTGTGTGATTGCTCATTTGTTCATTTTTTATTTACTCTGCAACTATTGGATGATAATGCTACATTGATATAACATTTTTATTTTATGGTGAAAAAGGATTAAATTTCTCTATTACTGATTCAGCCCCCCTCTCAGTAATCCAACAACAACTTCCTTTGATATCAACCTTGAAATCAATGATAACAAATCACTATTAAACCACTTGACATCAACCCTTTTACATCAATCCTTTGACATCAATGACAACATAGTACAACATTATGAGTGAGAATCCTGAAGAAGATAAAATTCTCGGTTTGAGAGATGACCTTCCTACATTTCTTGGCAGAGATCAAGGAAATGGAAGTAGGTGGGACTACCTCGGTTATCCTGTACAATTTCATGTCCAAAGTAATAATAACACTATGAGGCCTAGACTCATATACAATGTCACATTTCCATAAATAAGGTTGGCCCAAAATAACATCACAAAATTCAAGGGGGACGATGTCACACAATAACTCATCTTTGAAGGGATTGATGCCATAGGGCAGGCAACATTGTGGGCTGGCACAAAGCTGGATCCCTTGGTGGAGCCATCTGATGGTGTATGGATGTGGGTGTGGTGTTTTTAGTAGAGCCAACCACTTGAAAACCTCTTCTAAGATGAAGTTCTTTTGGATACCTCTATTAACGATGAAGTGCAGCGGAGTACCCTTCACCCACATCTTTGAATGAAATAGGTGCTCACCTTACTATGGTTCATCAGGTTCATCGGGATCGACCATGCTAGTAGCAACAATGGCACTGGGTCCTGCTTTAATGATTGATCTCCCTTTTTTTTGTTCTAACTTAGAGTCAGAGCCCACATCTGATTCAGAGGCTTTCACCTCAGCCACCAATGACTTCTTTGAGCGACATTTAACGGTGTTATGCCAGGGGATCTTATGGAACTCACACCACTTCCCAGTGTTTTTCTTTGTCTTCCCATTGACCTTATTTGTTTGTGGATTATACTGGTTTTCCTAAGGCTATACATCCTTGATCTCTCCTTTGTTATATGGGTTGGGGCCACCTTTTCCCTACTTCTTCTATAAGGGGTTCATAGACCCAAACTACTGCATCTTTTGTTTAAGCTTCTGCTCGATTTTGACAAAATATCGATAGGCAAAGCCTAAGGACGAGATGACTAGAAAATCCATTTATGTCTGGATGTATCTATGCATACCACCATGATACTTGAGCACCAGATGTCTCTTAGAGCCTTTGATACCTATCTTGGTGCACAAGGTATAGAAGACATTGGTGAACTCTAACATTGTTTGGTCCCTTTCCTACCACGATGTGGTCGATCTTGGATATAAGTCATCATAACTTTCAACAGGGTAATATTATCCCTTAATAGAATCCCTAAAAGAACCCCAAGTGGGTGAGACTACAAATAATGTATATTCCTTTGTTTTCTTTTGCTTACAAAAAGTATCCCACCAATATGTGACATGGGGGACAACCTTAAGGATCACAAATGTAATATTTTGTCTATAAAACATGTTATTGATAGAGAAATACCCTTCTAGAAGGTTTAACCATTTGTCTACAACTTCCGAATCTATTTTACCTACAAATATAGTAATATCAAAATTGATTTGTACCTTGAAGGAGGCGACGCCTCTACTCGAGAAATATGCATCACATGTTGGTAGTCATCGAAGGATTTGTGTAAAATTATCCATCATCTCGTTCCTCTATCGGGAAAGGGATTCCTTGAGAAAAAATTTAAAGGGATGTCCTTCACCATAATATCTATTTTCTTCCCTCATGGGCCACCATCGGTTTCAGTGAGGATGATCTTGAAAAGGCTCAACCGGTTTTAGTCCCAACTGCCTATACCCTGACCTTATTGGGGACATGCAGAAAGAAACAAATGAAGAGCAAAACACTTTGATACCAATGATCCATATTTATGAGTGGAAACAAATGAAATAAAAATTTATAACACTGACACAAATATAAATAAAACAATAATAGAGATACAATGAAATTTGATTTTTATTTAATAAAGAAATATGTTGAAACTATAAAATGCAGAATGAAACAATCTTGCTCAAATGGTGCTAGCTAATCTCCGCGAAAATATGTGGTGGCTACACACATTCACTTGAGAACATTAAAATGAGGCCTCCAATCCTTTTTAGCACCAATAATTAATCCGAAAACCCTAGACACTGAAAACCTAATCATAGGAGATGAAGCGCCAAAAGTCATGTGGCCCCCCATGGGGTAAGTTGGTACATCAACTTCTCGGGGTCGTAACTTTTTCATACGATCTACGTTTTAGGTGTAATACAATTTATTGGAAAGGTCTATTCAAGGAATACACATGTTTCCATCACAATTGACTCTATCTATAGTGTGACTGTGACAATCCTAAAATCATTGTTTAGGGCCTCAAAATGGCCTCTTTAGGACCCGAAAAGATAGAAAAAAAAACTGCCAAGATGAAAATTGTATGTGAGCCAGTTGGAAGAGGTGGGTGGCCACTGATATCCATCTGGATCAATTCCTCAACCAAAATCAACAATTTATTAATCATAATAAAAAAATTTAGCTAGATCATAATGAAACTTTTGTTGTATATCTCATCTCGAGGAAAGTATCTGCGAGGGTCCAGAATGTAACTTATCGGTGAAATCGACAGAAAATATCAGAATATCTTGAAAAATGTCGCAAGACCTAAAACAATACAAAAACACTCATTTTTTTCAAATTTTTAAACATGTAAAGAAACAACAACATCAAATAGACACATTGCTACATAAATATTAAAAAACAACTAATAAATAAGATGCATAAGATGCCAAGTGGTCACATATCATTACTAAACTAAATATTCTGAAACATGTTCCTGATAGGATGATACAAAATCACATCAAATGATAAAAATAAATGTATCTCATGAGATGAATCATCATGAGGCATATATATACTAAATAGTACATAATAAAATGAAAGATCATAGGAATCAAAATCATTGAGTTCGTCCAGGATGTGCCGCTCTACCCCTTTTACGAGAAAAGGGCACCATGTTTCCTCTAGAAGTAGTAGGTGGTCATGGAGGTACTTGGGATGAGCTTGGAGTGGAAGCTACTTCTAATCTATATTCTCCATATGAGGTGGTAGAAGAAAAAGTGTGTTTTCTCCTCCCAGTCCCAACGGACCCAAGTCCAACTCCAGGTATGTCTCTTCGTGGAGGTGGTGGCGACATTGCCTGCATTGGAAGATAAATATCCTCCTGAGACTCTGTATCCACTAGAAGTGGAACATATTCCTCCTCCTCCTCCTCCAAATCATATTCATTCTCCTCCTCCAACCACTTGAGTGCCTCTTGCATCTCAGGTTCCTGAATCTCCACCCTGCACTGACTAGTGGTGTCAATGCCATCCAATGAATTGGCCTCTATGTCATGTTATTTGTCAAGTTGCTTCACCCATAGCCTTAGATTGTAGTAGACATATATCAAGTCATTAATATGCTTGATACCTAACCTATATGAACATTGAGAGCCATAATTAGTGATGGTAAATACTAAATTGCAGTAAATTAAAATTAAAAAAATAAATAAACAATTTAAATTTTGATTGTTGCATTTTTGAACATTTCTAACCTATTGCGCTTCTTGGAGTGTATATTTTCAAAGACACTCCAATTGTGCTCACAACCTGAATAAATGCAAGTTTAACTAAGAACCCAAATGATAGGTTTCTACATCTCTAGGATCTTTCCACCATAGTGTTTCCACCAGACATCTACAATGGATAAAATTAAAGGAAGACAATGAATTATATTTCACATTTTCATCAAGTAATAAATTTGATATATAATATATATAAAGGAATAAACAAAATTTGAAATTGAAGATTGCTTGGAATCCTTGTTTTCCTATATTGGACATCCATATCATATCCCAACATTTCATATTCCATCCTATATATCTCATTCTATTTAGAAATATCTGAGTGTTCATATAGAGTCTGTTGAAACACACATTGACACTGAGAGGGGGGAGGTGAATCAGTGTGGAACTTTTGACTACTTTTCATGCTTTCATAAAGTAACTAAATTAACTGAATATGATATATTGTTAGGGACCTAACCTCCCTAACCCCTCACATAGGTAGAATAATATAATTCCATGTAATAAATCCAAATATTAATAAGGCTTATCAATAAGGAAGAATAAGTCAAATGTAAGAAGACCTAATAGAAGCTTTCTCTTCTAGAAGGATCTTCCTCTAGATTTTTCTTTTGGATCGATAGATTTAGTATAAATAAGAGTAGAGGGTGTGAGAAATGTTGTCTTGGATATTATTGTAATAGAGATCTTCTCTACTATAGGTTTCCCCCTCAAAGAGGCAAGTGAAAATTGTTATTATTAGTCAAGGTGATCTTTCTGGTGTTATTCTGGTATTATTATGATATTGTTATGGTTATATCATTGTTTTTCTTCCATTTCTAGATAAAATATTTATGTTCTGCATACTAATTTATATTTGGAATACTAAAAGTGGTATCAGAGCACTTTCCTTGGTAGAAAAATGTGGGTTAATTTTTTTCAGGGTAGAGACATATTCTAACGTCTTAAAGCTACAAAGATTTTTTGTTCAATTCATAAATCCATAGCTGAGGAAGCATATACATAGGAACTACAAGTGGTTTTTAAGCGCACATCTGTTGGCCACCCTTGTAACCCATGGTGGTACCCCTTCGAGTGGTAGCGCATCAGAAAACACTTATATACAGATCAACCTTGATACCCTGAAGCCCTCCATAGATAAATTGATCAACTGCCTGAATGATATAGTGCCACCAAGAACAACACTAAGGAATATACTCTCTAGTACCTGGGTAGTTGGGTAGTACGGCTAAGGGCACGGTCTATTAGCACATGAAATGTTCATGAGTCACAATTCTGACCTTAGTCCATGTAAGAGTCTTGGGGTCATTCTATCGATTATCATCATGAAGGAAATAAGGGCCAAATGGTTCTCAAACCTAGTTTTAAAGTCATCATTATCATATGTCATGTCTCAAGGTTTTTTACACAAATTCCACTATGTCATTTTCCAACCATTTAGAGGTGAAGTCGGAGGTCAGATTTATTTGCTTCCAACTCATAGAAAATTTTTCATCGTTCTAAGAAATATCTCATTGCACTAATCTCTCATCATTTCACCTTGGAAATGTGTCAAGGGATATTTAATTGTCTTCAACGGTTTCATTCAATTTGATTTTCAAGGATTACGTCACAAAAAACTTGAACAGTTTCCTTGAAGCACGCTATTGGAATTTGAAATTGGCGTTGAAACTGGCATTGCAAACTTGCACTACAAATTGGTTGAAGAATATTGTTCAATATTGGATACCTTTCTATCATACCATCTCAAGTTCACAAAGAACCAACATTAAATCCATATTTATCAGGTATTTATTGATGATTTTCATGCTTCTTAAAGGTTGACAGAGGAATTAAAGCTATTATGAAATTGGTGCTACGAAATGTTAAATGTCCATATGATGTCAACTCTCAAGCCCATTTCTATGGTGCTCTAAACTCTTCCCATTAGTCAAATTTTTTATATTAATTCCATCCTACAATTCCTTTTGCAAACAAGCCATTTTCTCCCACTGATATCTATGCGTTGCGAACTGGTGTTGGCACTGTGAACCCTCTGTTTTTACAGAGTTGTCTTTTTTCTTATCTGCATTTTCACTTAAACTGAATTTCTATTACTTTTATCACTCCTAGATGTATTTTTCCCACTCTATACCATTGTTGTGTATAAGTTTTAAGATAGGTGAACTTGGAGTATATCAACTCTGCAATTCAACCCAAAAAACCCTTGTTTTACTATATATTTCACATAGCATACTTTTATGTTTCTTCAAGGTTAATTTAGGTTGAAATAATCTTGAAACATATTTTGGAAGGTCTATCCTAATTCAGGTACAATATTTGAAATTTTGGAATCTTTTAACAAGAAAACAGGATGCTACAAGAAAGTTCGCAGTGCATGGACTCACTAGCGCTACGAACTGGTAATTTGGGACAGTTTTTAGCAATTAGCACACAACAGAGTCATGTTTTGATAATACAGTTTGAATTCCTATCTGGGTTCTTCTGAAATTTTATGTGGAGAAGCACCATATTACCATTGACGTGATGCCAAAAACTTATCCCAAACCAAATCGTATTTTGAGAGAAACATCAAAATCATCACCTACAGGAAAGTTTGCAGGCATGTTGTCAAAGGCACTGTGAACTCTAACAGTTTTATAAATCTGAGCTATGGGATGGTTGTAAGCTGTTATGGAAGGCTCGAATGGTTTCCTAGAAGTTATGTTTACATGAGGGACATGTTTTCCATCTTCATATCAAGCAACATGACCTATGTTGGGATTACTATGGGATGACCCAGGTTCTAACTACAATCTTACCAACAAACCCTTCTACCATTGGCCCTTATGGATACCAGAAGGAAACACAGTGCATAGAGTGAACTGTGCAGTCTCAATTGATATGGCTTCTATGGGTGGTCGCAGGAATCAGATGTCTCTAACCTGAGGATGGGATGTGTATCTCTCAGAGGCATTTAACCTACTCATTGGTTGACATTCAGATCGTCATTAGATATCACTCTAGACCACTGTCAAAACTATTCTAATAGGACTTCATCAACCATCATAACCACATGTGCTCAATGACAAGAATTTATCTAATGTAACACAAGATTATGATATAAGAAATAGATATAATATTCATTTAATTAGAGCTATTCTGCATATTCCATTAGTTTATTCTTACTGCACAGTTTTCATTCCTTTATCATATCACATATTCATCATGAAAACTCATTAAATAAAATACAATCATAAACACTGCATACAGTAACATAAAAAAAGGATATAGCATGGTTCACCCCCCCTGGGGCTACCTCCACAAAGATTTGTCGTTTGGACTCTTTATACATATTCTCTACAAATCTAGTTCTACACACTATACAACTCTTTCACCATTACCTTCGATCTCCACAGATCGCACAAGTATTTCAACAAGACCTTCTAGTCAACCAAAAAACCCTATTACAATCTCCACAATACATATGTCAACCAAAAGGATAATAACACAGACCACAAAAATGACAACCCTCTCATCATCCTACTACATTCTACTTATTCAAAACTAGGGCAAAGCCCTTACAAAAACCCTAACCCTAAGTGGATTAGGTTTTTCCACTTTCTCCTTGACTTAATATTGGTTGGTCCTCGATCCAACCATTGCTCCATGTCGGCGCTTGTCCACTTTTCAACTGCTCTACAGTACTTTGTCCACATTCTAATTGCTTTTCTCGGCGTGGGTTTTCCCTTATTTTCGTCGTTGCTTTTCCTTTATTTCTGGCGTGCTCCCCTATTTTCCTGGCACTTCTTTAATTCCTTCAAAACTTATTAGTTTTTTCCCAAATTTGTCATGTGCCAACATGCCCCCAACAATGACATCATGACTCATCCCGAGTCACTCACGAACTCCAACATATTTCACTACCTTTTCCATTACTTCGTACATCTTTTCTATCCACTAACATTGCTCTTGTGCTTGGTTTCTCTTCTCCTTCATGGCTTCTACCGCTTGCGCAATGACTAGAGGTATTAATACCTCTCCCCCCTCCAATCCTATATTCTCTATGTTCAATCTCACTACGTCAATCTCCATGACCAACTCCTCCACCTTCTTCTGCAAGGGCACCAACGGATCCTGTGTTGTCATCTTCTACGCCTGTACCGCATTTTCCTCTACCTGTAGGCTCTTCATCTCTGTGGTAGTCTTGATCTTCTATGGTAGTGACATTGTCTTCTGTCACTTCTTTACATCTGCCATTACTGCATGTAATTGGTCTTCCTTCCCTTGCAACTCTTGTAGACTCCCATTCTCTAATAGTTGTGTCCACAATTGGGCGCTCCTTTCCCACAACTATGTCATTCTATGTATACTCTGTGTGATGTTCTTTGCAGATGTTGTTGCATCCTACTCTCTCTACGCTCTGATTTATGGAGGAGTAGTAGGTATTTCATGTTCCTCCAACTCCTTGATATGTTCCTTATACTTCTTGATTCGGTGGGATCTAGGGAACACCAAATAACTTTCATAAGTGTCCTAGAATGCACATAAATGTCCTAGGAGGCTCAGAATGGCCTCAACAGGCAAAGAAAGGGAAAAAATCAAAGTTCCCAAAAATCCATTAAAACAAAATGATCACAAAGATCACGTCGCAAGATTTTGAACAGTGAAAACATCTCGTCAAACGGAGTTAAGGATCACAAGTTATAAGCGGTCAAAGTTCTGTCAACCTAGTCTAGTTAGCAGGGATGAGTCAACATCCGTACTGCTGATGTCAGCATCCCTATGGATGATGTCATCATTCATATATACTACATGGCAAGTCTAAAGAGTGACATGTGTCATGATGATGTCATCATGCCATGTGGCAACACTAGAGGTTGCCACTTGTCACTCAAATTTGTCCTTTTCAGGGCGCCACATGGACCATTGAAAAAGTGCCATGTGGAACTCCTAGGTGATGCCACATGGAACCACCTAGAAGATTCCATCTGTCCAGCGTGATGTCAATGTGTACTAGTGGACGAATAAATGGAGGCCACGTGGCACCCCCGAAATGCACAATATCAACCCATGACCAAATATTTAAAAAATATATATATTAAAAGTGCCTCCAAATCTGGGGTGGTTTCACCAAATATGGTGGCATATTCCACCAGCTGCCAGATTTAGCGACCACCAAATATATGCCATAATCTTCGCGAAGTTTAACAACTCATCTGCCATTTTAGTGGAAGTTCCACTATATTTAGCAGATTCCGCCAGTTTAGTGGCCTCCCACTAAAGTTAGCAGGGGAACACACCAAAATGGTTTTAACTGTTCGCCAAAATGAGGAGGTCCATGGGATTTGACCCTGGAACCTCCGCCAACTAAATGTCCTAAATTTAGCCAAGCTACCTGTGTGCCAAGCATGTCATTGATGACATAACTGCTCGAAACATATTATATAAGCAGGCTTTCGGTTTTGAGTTTGGGGTAGCATGTACATTTGGGATAGAACACACCAGCACATAGAGTAATAAGAATGATTGTACGGCCTGGTATGAAATCTTTATGGATTTTGGCATGCAAACCGAGACAAGGTTGTCTCTTGGCTCCAGAAAATGCCCGAGTCAGATTCATGCGTGGAGATAGTCATTTTTAGGTAAAATGATGCCACAAATGTAGTGGTGGTGTTAGTTTTCTGATCTGAGAAAAACTTCAACAACTTAATTCCATAATGAGTCATTTATTGCAGAGGCAGTGGCACAGTAACCGAGGCAGAGGTGTCTCTTAGGCCTGAAAGTGTTTGACTCGGATGGAGACGATTTGATAGTCATTTTTGGGTAGTTCGATGACACGAATTCAATGACGAGGTCTATTTTTGTAGCAGAGCTTCAAATCAAAAAGATAAGCTATGGAGAAGACAATGTAAGCATGCTTTTCATTATGTTATTTTGTTATTAAATTTTGCAGCATAGCATGCATGTTATAGGTCTGAAGGAGCAGAGAGAGGTTGTAGCAAGGCAACAAGATCAGCTTATTCCTTCTATATATTTGTTTATTATCTTCTTCCACATCAAATCAATCAGTTATATGTGACAGAGAAACTGTGGCACTTGCATGACAGGTGGCCAATGAAGCAGTTCTGATTCTCATGGTTTCGAGATCTTTTGTATGGGCTACATATTTATGTTTTGGATCTGAGAAGCAGATCTAAGGCTTTTGATGGATCCATGTTGATGGGGGTCATATTTTATCCTTCATCTTTTTATATATTGAGTATGTGGGAATGATGTCCATGTCAACATCATGGATGCCTCATGAGTAGAACTTGTGAAGATGATACATTCCTGATCACATTCCAATCTCTTGTTGTCATCACCGAAGAGGGACTTTGGCGTTAAAACTTGTAAAGGACAGACATCATTACATCAAGAAGAATAAAGCAGTCAAATTTTGGAGAATGACCTAGAGAGGTAGCCCACTGCAAGGGTGAACTCCGTTATCAAGTGAAGTGTCTTATCCATTATGTGTATTATGTTCTTATGTTTTTTTTCCATGAATTTCCGCACATAGGATGTTATAAGAAAGCATGACATATCACACATAAGAGAAACTAAATATGTTACATTCACTTTGAATTCAAGTGCATAATACTTCAACTTTACCTTTAATTGCAAATCGCTCAAGAAAAAAGGTCTATTACTGACCCTTTTGAAGGAGTGACAGAAACAACCAATTATTGGAAACTTACTGCTCCTGGGTTCAGATCACTTCTCCATATCTTGCGCTATTTTCCTTATCTTCTCTTCAAAATATGCTCCCTTTGATTCTGCGTTGTCTGAGATGGCTTGAACTACCATATTTATCTACTTCTCCATCTCGTCCAATTTGTTTCATGCTATCTTCTTCCCCTGTTCTTCTTGGCTAAATGCCTCCTTCAGGGAGGTGTTGTCTTCCTCCGCCAACTGTAATTTCATCGCATCAAACCTTGCCCTGGACTAAATCTCCTGCATGATGCTAATATGTAATTTATAAATTGCCTTTGTTGGAATCTTGGAAAATTCCAAGTCCAATGTCTTAATGTCTTCTAGGGGCTTCTATGTTATTTCCTCATCAATAAACAATATCTCCGATGTTATGCTAAAATTCATGGTCCCTTGCGCTGTAATTTGCACTGTTTCTCCAATAGGCACTCCTTCCTTATTCTCCACTGGTTTTTCTTTCTATTGTTTCTTTTCCCTGATATTCAACTACTCTAGTTCATTTTTCACTTCCTGTATCTACTCCATAATCGATGCCCTGTGATTCTCAGAATTCTACCATACTTCTAAAAATCAATCTTTGACTATAGTGGCTATCAACTCCACATCATTTGTTGTCATTGATGATTCCATTGGTTTTTTGTGGGCCTTCGCCTTCTTTTTGGAGCCACTTGCTTTGTCCTTTGTTCTCTTCTTTTGAGCGTTTGATGGCTCATATTCCTCTGGCATCTGTGTATCCATGTCACCATCTTGCCCAATTTCATCCTCCATAGGTTTCTCTTATGTCTCTGTTCTTATTTCACCTGTGTGCACCTGCTCTGTTGTTTCCCTTGGTTCCTACGATGTGCGTGGTGGGTTCCTTGTAGAACCATGCTATTATTTCTTCTTTTTCCTAATTTTATTTTGAATGGGGATGCTTATCCCCACTAGACCTTGTGTCATATTCTTCTTCTTACTAGTGCCATTCCTCCTTGTTTTTTGTGTGGGGACTGTTTTACCTTGCATCTGAGTTTGTAGTGGAGGCGTTGTTGCTGGGATCATTGGTACATTCCACTCCTCACGCCACTCCTTGACCTCCATCTGGATGTATTACATCCTCACATAGTAACTCAACTGTAGCCACTCCTCGGCTAGATCCCTCTTTTCCTATAGCCACATATTATGGTGTGATGCTTGGAAATTTTCCAAACTCCTTGATAGTTTCTGGGGAAATCCTCCATGTGTATTCCAACTTGTTCTAGATATCCATTAAGTATGAAGAGAATACATCTTTGTTTATATTCTTTGCTTTTGGTTTTTTTGTTCTTCGAAGCAACATGTAGCAGGATGCACCACACTTCCCTTTCCTCGACAGGAACATAATGTATGTTGGTTCTTGCCATCCTACCAATGCAATGAGGATGAGTAACCACAAGCAGTGGAAATCAGAGCCCCAATCCTGGGTGTCCTGGAAATCCTCTAAGAATGAGTTAAGTAGATAAGGGCCCCAACTCATCGATCTCCCCTTCGTGCACTGCATTGCAACTACTACCACTCCTCCTGGTACTTCCTCTTTTATGTACTTGAACATTATTTTGTAACCTAAGAGCCTTGTCACAAATCATGTCACAGGATCATTGATGTCACTCATCTTGATTCCCTTGTTATCTCTCTTCACGCCTTGATTTTCCTTGATTTTATCAGAGATGAATTTTTCTTTTGTTTTTTCCTATAAATAATGATCTGGCTTCTCCCCATCCATGGTTATCCCTATGATTGATACGACCAAATCAACATTGATAGGAACTGGCCTATCCATCCATAGAATTCCTCCATGCACTCTTGCTAGGAGTTTCTTCACACATCCATTGATGTATTTACCGTGCCCAAAGTGGGGTATATCTAGTAAGTTCATTATTCCTATGTTGTAGAGCCCCAGGATCCACTATGGAGGTTCCCTTAGTGGTGCGCCTGATCGACCCTCTTCCCTTCTCTCCAAATAGTTTTGTGGCACCAAATCTGGGAATTTTACTGCATCAGATATTTCATGGTCAAAGTATTTGATGGAATCTACTCCTCTGACCATCTCATCCTCATCTTTTACTCCCTTGGGAATATTTGGCATTACGATTTCCAATTCCTCCTATGTGCGCGATATTCCTTACGCACTGCTCTCAACTCGTGCCTTATTCTTCCCTTGTGGGGATGACACCCCCACCTGTGGTATTCCCTAACGCTCTGTTTCATGCTATTCGACTGGCTCTAGGCCCTGTTGCACTGAATCCATGGCTTTCTCGCAATGTTGTGGCCCTTTTCCCCCTGGAATCGTCAGATTATGTCCTCTTTGTGTCCTCCTCAGGATGTCCAACCTCCTGTGTTGGGTTTCCTTCTTCCTCAACCTACATGATGTGTGGCTCATACTCCAGTGTGTGAATATCATCCAAATCCATGACTGTGGGAATCTCTTGCATCCTTGTTTATGTCACCCGAGCACTACTTCTCGTGTTTCTCTCAGCTTTGCTTGGTGATCCAACTCGTAGTGGTGAAATCTTGCTGAAATTCAACCTGTTAACCAAAATTATTGTCTCTATTATCACTTCATACTCTCTCACACTCAACTCTCTCTCTTCATTCTTCTCCTTAGTGAAAAAACACAAATTACCACATTTTCCCCATTTTCTGACTTTTATAGCGGGAAGATGAAATGACAACTATTCTGCACTAACAGTTTTCACTTTTTCACTTTTTCCTACACGCTCGACTTTTTGTGTCTGTCAACTATTTTCCTTCTTCTACTGTCTTCAACACTAGTTTTTCTATGACGCACTGTTAATGATAACAATTCTATTATATCAAAACCTCTAATGTTCTCCTATCTTTTTTTCTTTTTGTTACATTTCTTCTTTTTGTGGATTGTTGTCTTTCTCTTCTATCATCTACTATATACAATATGTAAAATCATACCTTCTCTCTTTGTTTTCACCTCAAGTTGTTAGTTCGACTGTCTTGATATAGCTTCAGTCGAATTCCATTCACTAGTCCTCTGAGATTCTTCCCTGCTAGATCTTTCAATTGCACAACACCCCCATTTGTGATAGCCTATACCTAATAAGTTCCTAACCAATGGATCTTGAACTTCTGAGGGTGTTGTAAATACATGTTGTCATAGAGGAGAACTAGATCTCCTTCCTTAAAAATTTTATTCTTTATATGCCTATCATGCCAAGATTTGTCCTTTCCTTTCTGTACCTAAAATTATGTCTTCTTCCAGCTCCATCAACCGATCCAATATTTCCTATGAAACAACTTCTTCTATCATGTTGGTGATTATTGCAATGCGTAGACTAGGTATTAAATAATCCAATGGAACCGCTGCTTCCTTACCATACACTAGTATGAATGGTGTCTGTCCTGTAATATTATTGCATGTATTCCTATGAGACCATAACACTGTTGATACCTTCAAATCACAATCATCCTTATTCACATAGCAAATATTTTTTAGTGCATTCTCTAGAATCTTGTTAAAAGCTTCTACAATAACGTTTTCCTGGGGATGGTAAGGTGTGCTCTTCTGATGGTATATCTCAAATTATTCTATCATAGCTATGATTGTATTGTTAATAAAATGAGTTCCATGATCACTCAACAAAATTATAGGACATCCAAATATGGTTACCATGTTCTCAAAGAGAAACCATGATACAGTCCTTCACTGGGGATACTTCTACCCATCTGGTTAAACATTATGTTCCAATGATGATGGATTTGGATCTTGACCTCCTTGTTGGTGGATTAATCAGTCCAATGAAATCCACATCCCATTTATCAAATACCTATAAATTTACTTGGGGCATAAGTGACATTTCATCCATTCTGGATGGTTTCCCCGCATCACAGGTCTGCCAGTATTCATTTGCTTCCTTATGCACTATAGCTCACCATAATGATGCGTGCAACACCTTTTGTGTTGTAGTATTTCCTGCATAGTTCCCTCTAGCTATTCCTTCATGTGCTTCTGCTAACACCATGGAGCGTTCATTCTCCATAACACATCTTGTAATAATTCCATCTACACCTAACTTGTATAAATGACCTACAATCAGCTGATAGTCTGCAACGTGCACTACCAATTTTTTTCCTTCATGATAGTAAATTCCTTGGGAGACATTCCTGTGCTAAAAAATCCAACAATGTCAACAAATTAATCATCAACAATATGAACAAAAAATAAGTTTTATGATTCCTCTCCATTAGTAATTCTTGAAAGATGATATAGTCCTGCATTCAACTTCCCTGTTTTTACTATTATTTCAAAATCATATTCCTGAAATAATAATATCCATCTACAGATCGCTCCCCCAAACACTGGCTTGTTCACTAGGTACTTCAAAGCAGAATGATTCGTAAACATCTTAAAATGTTGTCCTAATAAATAATGTTTGAACTTGTGTAAGGAATATACCATTTCCAAACCTTGCTTTTCTGTAGTAATATAGTTTTTCTCAGACTCGTATAACTTTCTAATAGAAAAATATATTGGGTGATTAATGTCTCCTTCACGTGGTTGTGCCAAAATTGTTGCAAGTGCAATGGATGAAGTGTCCATGTGAACACTAAATGATTTTTTCCAATATAAAAAGCTCAAAATTGGTGATGTCACCATATTCTCCTTCAATATGTCCAAGCTCACTTGGAATTCATCATTCCATTGAAACTAGTTGTCTTTATTTAGTAACTTCTCCATGGGCACAATAATCTTTGCATAACCCTTTATAAATTTCATGTAGTACCCTATGTGGCTGAATATTTCTCTCAACTGGCGCACTGACTTTGGTGGTGGTAAACTGACAATAAAAAAAATCTCTGCAGGGTCTAATATCAAGCCCTATTTTCATAAAATGTGTCCAAGTAGGATGCCAAATGGTGTACTGACTATTCATTTCTTAATGTTAAAAGTGTTGATACTGAGAGGGGGGTGAATCAGTATCAAGTACAATTTAAAACATTTTTCAACATATACTTAAACCATTCAACTATATCCAATGAGAAATAAACAATATTATAAGAGTTACACCAATACACCACAATACACCATGCACAATATATGAGAAATAATCAATAGTTATTGTTCAAGGGAAGTAATAACTTCCAAAGGTAGCTATAGCTTCCAAATGTAAAGGGAGGGATAAAAATCCAAGAGGAAGATACAATCCTCCAATATCAAGAGAGAGTTGAACTCTCCATCCTTGCCCCTTCCTTCTACCCAAGAATATATGAGAGATAATACAACTTTACATTAAATCATCACCATCAACCAGGCATCGCATAGAAATTGATAATGCTTCTTGAGACTTCTTCAATTTCTACAATTCTTCAATTATTGGAGTGCTATGATCCTATAGATAATATTACTCAGTGTATTCTCTAAAACTCCTCCAATTTTCACTCCTTGAATCCTCCCCAAAAAGAGGTTACAGAAAGAATGACACACTTTATTCAATTCTGGTCTATTCAAGAGAGTGAACTTGCACAGAATGCCCCACACTCAATAATTAACATATGATTCTAAAAATCACACACAAGAAACTAAAGTCTATAATATTTCAAATGAAATTTTTCCCACTTCATTTGGATTATCTATGAATAAGTTATGATTGTTTTACCTGGAACACCTATTTATTGACTAGCTTCAGGACTGGTCACAAACCCTATCTTCCACAGAGTGTATCTCCATAATTATAGTGAATCAAGAGATGGAATTTTTACCAGAGGTACCTTGATATGTATTCTCAATACCATAGCACTTTAACCATCTGAATCATTCTAGAAAACTTTTTATAGAAA